>JAAWXA010000004.1:11980684-12212064 GCA_038090715.1 Florisuga fusca | reverse complement strand
GGGGGGGGGGGGGGGGTTGGAGAGGGGTGGTGGTGCTCAGTTTAATAATTACTTGCAGTCATTCCGCAGATCTAGGTTTTGAAGAGAAATCCAACTGAGTCAAATGAGTATTTGACTGAGCTAAAACTGAGCAGAAACTCCAGGACTTGGCCCACTGGCAGTTTGAGCTCACTTCCTCACAGCATTTCCTCCGCAGATATCAAATGAATATTTCACCAGAGTACCAGCTTATCTCACTCAGGGCAGCTGTGAAAGCTCATCTCAAGTCCAGCTTCTAAAAGTACCATTTTACCTGGTGCTCAATTTTTCCATTTTCCCTCAGTGATAAATTTGGCAAAACTTTCGTTTTTGTTTCAGAAATAGGCTACACCAAATCCCAGATCTTAAACAGGAAGGATGCTGTATGTAATGTCTCTTAAACATGAAAGTAGGACAAGAAATACGAAAATCAAATCCCATGGCCCACTCAGTTGTGGGAATTTCTTTCATTATAAAAGCTAGTACAACTAATGTAGCTCAGCTACAGCTAAAAGTTTTCACATTCATGGTCCATTTTTCTTTTCTTCACAGCTCCCTTGCTGTTTAAAAAAGCTTAATTTAAAAATATTTACCCCATATACTGATACCACAATCACACTGACAAAATCCTCTGGCATTGTCGGATAAGTACTATCCCACCCCATGTTTTTGAGTATATCCATCTTCTTTCAAGTCTTTGACTTGTTTGCTCCCTTCCCACTGAGGTAGGGCTGACCCTCTCCATCCCAAATCATGCCAAATCTCAACCAAAGCAGACTTTGGTTGAGAAGACTGAGGAAAAAAACCTCATTGAAAACTTAAGCCATTTTGCTCAATTGTGACTAGGATTAATTCTCTACCCATCGATAGGCCTATGCTTTTCCTGAACTTTCTCTGAAATTAGCATTCCCACAGAATCCATCTGGTTCCAATCAGTGCACCTCAGCAGACTCAACTCCAGCTGGGCTTTGGCCTTCCTGATTTTGACACTAAGTACCTAACACTGCTTTACAATGCCTGTTCTTGTTTCTCCCTCTTCTCCGTTCCCTTCTTGTGCTCTAGTTCAATGAAAATCTGCCTATCTAGCCATGCTTCTTCTCAGTTTCTGAAGTTCTACTGAAATTCCCAGTCTTCGTGCATGACAAGATGGTTCATTCCTGAGTTCTCAGTAAGGTGCCTTTAGAAACCAGCCAGCTCTCCTGGGCACCCTTCCCCTTCACAGCAGCTCCTCAGGGGAGCATAGAATCATAGAATCGTCTGTGTTGGAAGGGACCTTAAAGATTATCTAGTTCCAACACCCCTGCATGGGCAGGTTGCTCAAAAGCCTCATCTAACTTGACATTGAACACTTACAGGGATGGGGCAGCCACACCTTCCCTGGGCAACCTGTGCCAGTGTCTCACCACCCTCACAGTGAAGAATTTCTTCCTAATGTCTAACCTAAATCTACCCTCTTCCAGTTTAAAACCATTATCCCTCATCCTTACCCTATGTGTCCTTCTAAAGAGTCCATCCCCATGTTTCTTATAGGCCTCATTCAGGTACTGGAAGGCCACTACAAGTTCCACCCAGAGCCTTCTCTTGTCCAAGCTGAAAAACTCCCATTTTCACAGCCTGTCCTCATAGGAGAGGTGCTACAGCCCTCTGATCATCTTTGTGGTCCTCCACTGGTCTATCTCCAAGAGCTGCACATCCTTGTGTTGGGAGGTCCAAAACTGGACACAGTACTCTGATAAGGTCTCACAGGCATGGAGCAGAGTGAGATCATGCCAGGCAGTCCATGAACAAGCTTCTGTGCTCACCTGAAGCTCAGCGTCCTCTGCTAAACTTCCAGCCTTCCTCTGGACCTCAACCTCCATCCCTGTGTGACCAGAGCTCCCACCAGCTCTTCACTGCTTCTGATCAGCAGGTTGAGTCCAAGCTTGACCCTGTTCATTTCATCTGGCATTTCCATGAGGAGCAGCCATCCATGTAGACCAGGAGCCTCCTGGATTTCCTGCCAGATGCCATGTTACCCTCCCAGCAGGCGTCTGGGTAGTTGAACCTCCACCCCAAGGATGAAAGCCTGCAAGAAGCCCTGCTACTAGGCAGGAGCTTGTGCTAGTTCCCAGACAGCAAGCACCTTTCTGCCATGGGTAAGCATCATCTGCTGTTGGCATTGCCAACCACCAGGCATTGCCAGCCATATCAGCTATTAAACTTCATAAGACTTTTCATGATAGTTGCCATGGAAGAGGACAGCTGGTCTTGTATTTTTAGATCAGTCAGAGCCTTTCTATCAATTACAGTGAGACTTAATAAAATGAAAATTATAATTGTTAAAAAATCTGGAGCTTTGAACTCCTTTCTGAGAATAACAGCAACATCAACCCAATTTGCTACTTATCAGTTGCTAATGTAATTGGAAGATTGGTTTATGTGCAATACAGCTTTCTAGTTTATTCTTATTTTTTAATTCTTTTCTGGCATGACACTAACATGTCTTACCCTACTCCAGTCAAAGAATTCTTTCTTTTTTTTTTTTCATTTTGATACAGCATCTGGGTCTTGGGAGGGAATACTGGTGGCTAAAAAAATGAATAGTATTGCTCAGAGATATTTTTTTTTTAGATTTAAATAAGAAAATGACCATGTCTGTACTATGACACTTCTACTAAGCTCAGCTACACTTTGTTCAATCTGTGATTACGAAGCCACTCTTTAGTAAAGGTTAAGATCCGTTTGAATGCACTGTGGGGGCAGGGAAGAGTTTCCAGTATATTGGTAATGGAATCTTGTGTCCCTGACAGCAATAGCACGTCTGAGAAATCTCACTTTGGGATAAAAATGGTATAATTATGGGGGGGGGAAAAAAGACATATTGGCTTGGCACTGGCAGCAGTTTGTCAGACTGGGTGGCTAAACCAGTACAGTCTGCATCAGTGAGACATGGCCCTATTACTCTGTTGCTCTACATTACTGTTTTTATAGCATCTGGAATACTTCGTGCCAAAATTCAGATTCAGAGAATCTGGAACTTGATGAAAAAGTGGTTACCTTTGAGACTCTTTTCATCTGAAAGATGTCAAGACTCCTTTTTTCCACAGGGAAAGAAATAGATATTTGTGTACTAAGCCTGCACAGCTGCTGATTTTCAGACACATATGTTTAAGTAGTTTTAGTCTGTAGAGTCTACAAATAAAGATGAAGAGTGTTTGTTTTAATGTTAACATCTATATTCTTCCCTTTCTATATGATTCTTTCTGATCCTTCAAGATCTCACTATGCAGATTTTCAATACCAGAAACACAAGTTAACATCAGAGATCCTAAAATGAGATCCCTGTTCCAAGGGATAAATAACAAAGTGGAGATAGTCTAGAAATGTCATTAATTCTCAGAAATAATTATTAGAAATGGACAACTTCAACCCATCTAGTCTAATATATTCTGTTCCAGTCATGGGTATCAGCTACCAGTAAGGTTTTCTTCTAGAAATCAGAAATTGTGTGGTGCTTTGCTGTCTTTGTTGCTGTAGATTAAAAGCCTGCAGTCCTTGAGTATTTGGAGTTTTAGGGAACATGTGGAAATGAAGAGTTTTTCCCGTAATGTCTTACTCCTTTGCTTCCAAGGTTTTAGCTGACTGGTGTTTGCCATGTAACATTGGAACACAATATTTGTTTACAAGGCATTAAAAAGGAATAAAAATGTCCTACCTTACCCTAGCTGTCCTTAGCTAATCAGGTTTGTACACTGCCTAAATACCACAATGCTGCCACAAGAAACTTGACTCTGCTATCTACAGGGGCCTATTATCTTCTAAATATCAACATTTCCCAGCAAGCCACTAATATTTCTATTTTGGTTTAGCTTTAGTTTCATCAGTTATTGACAGTGGCTATGTCTGTCCAAGTAGAGAGGTTAGAGACTGACCCAGGATCAATGGACTGGATGCAATTTCCCAGTGTATCAAGTTCTACCTGTCTGCTATTACAGGCAAACAACCTGCATCTTCCTTTTTATAAATGGGCCAAGCTTTGTTTTAAAATGATGTAGATTTTGTCATCTCTTATTCACATAGCTTTAAAACAACCAAATCTTTATTGCCCTGATGGTTATAAACCATCCTAGCCTTCAATCTACATTTCATCATGCCTGATTTATACTTATTCATTCCTGTGACAGTATTGTTCTTCAGCATAAGTGGCTCCCTCCCTTCCAGGTGCTCAGCCTGTTTTGCATTCAGACAGTAACCAGGACCTCTTTCAGCCTTTGCTGTTCTGAGCTGAGCAAGCTCTCTTCTGTAAAACACTTTTTATTAGCGTCATCACTTCTCTGCACCTGTTCCAGTCTGAATTCCCTCTCCCTCAGTCATTGATACCCAGAAGTGCAGACAATACTCCAGATAAGGTTTTGGCAGAATCACACACACCTGCAGGACTATGTCTTTTTATGAAATTGCTTCAATTGATATATCTAAGCACTGCACTTCATAGGGGCTTCTCATTAGTAGCTCATAGTCAGATTCTGATCAGTTAATATATGCCAAAGCACTTGATCCCCTCCATCATTCCCACCTGGCACTCACACAACACTTTCTCCAGGATTTTTTCTTCAGGGAATGGTTTCATTCATACAGTTTTATCCATTTAAATGTTTTGCACAGCACAGATCTCATGCAAGAGAGACTTCTGCCAGCTGAATGAGCTCTTCCTCACACCTGTGTTCCCCCACTGTCAGGGAATTTAGGATGGTGACAAAGATCCGTGGGTGTGAGAAGCAGCCTGAAACACAGTCCCTGCCTCTGACTTCCCAGGGGGAATGAGAAGCTTGGTTGAGGCCCATAAGAAACACAACAATTAAGGAATTGTCTGCATGGCCACACTCAAAGAGTAGTGGTCAATGGCTCAATGTCAAAATGGGAACTAGTGATGAGTGGCATGCCTGAAGGACCAGTACAGGGACCAGTGCTATTTAACATCTTTGTTGGTACATGGACAGGAGAATCAAGTGCACCCTCAGTGAGTTTGCCAATGACACCAACGTGTGTGGTGTGGGTGACACACTGGAGGGAAGGGAGGCCATCCAGAGGGACCTCGACAGGCTTGAAAGTTGGGCAGCCTCATGAAGTTCAACAAGGCCCAGTGCAAGGTCCTACACCTGGGTAACTGGCAATCCCCAGCACAGTCACAGGCTAGGTGTAGAATGGATTGAGAACAGCCCTGAGGAAAAGGACCTGAGGGTGCTGGTTGATCAGAAGTTTAACATGAGCCAGCAACGTGTTCTTGCAGCCCGGAAAGCCAACCATATCCTAGGCTGCATCAGAAGCAGTATGACCAGCAGGCCAAGGGAGGTGGTTCTCCCCCTCTACCCTGATTTTGTGAGACCCCACCTGGAGTATTGTGTCCACTCCTAAAGCCCTCCAGACAGGAAGGACATGGATATACTGGAGAATGTCCAAAGGAAGGCTGTGAAAATGATCAGAGAGCTGGAACACTTGTCCTGTAGGCTGAGAGAGGTGAATTGTTCAGCCTAGGGAAGAGAAGGCTTTGGGGAGATCTTATAGCAGCATTTCAGTACCTGATGGTGACCTACAGGAAAACTGCGGTGGGGGGACACACACGGCACACTTTTTATAAGGGCTTGTAGAGGTAGGACAAGGGGTAGTTTTTTAAACTGGAAGAGGGTAGATTTAAGTTAGACACTAGGAACAAATTCTTTACTATGAGAGGGGTGAGATGCTGGAACAGGTTGCCCAGGGAAGTTGTGGATGCACGACTGGAAGCAGTCAAGGACAGGTTGGACAGGACTTGAAGCAACTTGGTCTAGTGGGAACTAGATGATCTTTCAGGTCCCTTTAAACTCAGACCATTCTATGATTCTGTGCTTCTATCATTTGTTGTCCTACTGGAGAAAGTACTGAGTAGATAAAACCTCTTCCAGATATGCTAAGTTTGATATGAAATGATTAACATTATTTACTCACATTTTCAAGTTCATCTTCAGGCAGTGACCCAATATTCAAACGTGCATAAGCTACATGTATATTGGTCTTTCTAGAGTTTGCAGGTTTCAAAGACTGTAAAAAGTTAACAGCACATATCTCAGTATAACAGAATTGTCAGTGACAACTACCACTTTCTAGTTTGCAATTTTAGGACAGAGATGTTTAGCTGCATTGCCATAAAAATGTACTGAGTTTGCACTAGAAAAAAACGACCCTTTTAATTAGCCCTGCCTTACCATTCTAGAGTTTTTTGGAAGTATGTTGTCTGAATGCCTCTGAAAAAAAAGGCATTAGATATGTTTTACAAAACAACACAGACTCAAAAACCTGGGGTAGTTTTATATTTTTCATTGTGTCATAGCTCATGCATCCATCTGTGACTTATTACATCATAAGTGTTATAACAAGCATGTGGATGGGGGCAACTATTTAATTTTGACAAGTCCTTGCAGCCTTTTGTATGGAGGCAGTTCCTAGTCCTTAAGAATTGCGGATAGGAATTGTGATAGACAGTAAATCTAATGTATTTTTGATTGGGAACAATAGCTTTAATGAAGATTTGCATTTTTAAAGGCATGTAATTAGCACCAGTATTAGCTTCTTCACCCAGCAAAAAAGTCAACCTTTTGCTGAACCTGAGTTTTGGTTTTATTATAGAATCACAGAATGGTTCAGGTTGGAAGGGACCTTTAAAGGTCATCTAGTCCAACCCCCTGCAGGAAGCAAGGACATCTTCAACTAGATCAGGTTCTTTAGGGCCCTGTCCAACCTGATCATGAATGTTTTCAGGGATGGGGTATCTATCACCTCTCTGGGCAAACTTTTCCATTGTCCCACTACCCTCACACTGAAGAATTTCTTCCTCACTTCTATTCTAAATCTACCCTCTTGCAGTTTAAAAACATTATCTCTTGTTCTATCCCTAGCTCTTGTAAAAAGTCTGTCCCCATCTTTCTTATAGGGCCCCTGTAAGCAGTGAAAGGCCACAAATAAGGTCTTCCCAGAGGCTTCACTTCTCCAGGCTGAACACCACCATCTCTCTCAACCTTTCCTCATAGGGCGAGACCTTGACGCACTGACCATGCCTGTTTTGATGCAGCCCAGGATACAGTTGGCTTTCTGGGCTGCAAGCACATGTTGCTGGCTTATGTCCAGATTTTCATCCACCCATAACACAAAGTCCTTCTCCACAAAGTTCTCAATCCCTACATCCCCTAGCTTGAACTGATTTGAGGATTGCCCCAACCCAGATACAGGACCTTGCACTTAGAATCATAGAATTAGCCGGGTTGGAAGGGACCTCAGAGATCATCAAGTCCAACCCTTGACCCACCACTGCAGTTGCTAGACCATGGCACTGAGTGCCACATCCAGTCTCTTTTAAATGTCTCCAGGGACGGAGAATCTACCACCTCACCGGGCAGCCCATTCCAATGCCTAAACACTTGGCCTAGTTGAACCTCATGAGGTTCACATGTGCCTACTTCTTAAGCTTGTCCAAGTCTCTCTGGATAGCATCTTGTCCCTCAACTGTGTCAGCTGCACCACTTAGTTTAGCACATCTGCAGACTTGCTGAAAGTGCAATCAATCCCACTATCTATTACATTGATGAAGACATGAAACAGTCCTGATCCCAGTAAGGATCACTGAGGGATATCTCATGTCACCAATCTCCATTCAGACATGGAGCTGTTGACCACTACTCTCTGGATGTGAACATCCAGCCAATTCCTTATCCATCAAACTGTCCATCTATCAAATCCATACCTCTCCAATGTAGAGAAGGATGTTGTATGGAACCATGTCAAAGAGCTTAGAGAAGTCCAGATAAATTACACTTGTCGCTCTTCCTTTGTCCACTGATGTAGTCACTCCACCATAGAAGGCCACCGGGTTGGTCAGGAAAGATTTGCCCTTGATGAAGCCATGCTGGCTGCCTCAAATCACCTCTTTGTCCTACATCTGCCTTAGCACAGCTTCTAGGATGATCTGTGATTTCCCCAGGCACAGAGATGAGGCTGACAGGTCTGTAGTTCCCAGGGTCCTCCTTTCTACCCTTTTAAACGAGTGCAATGCTCCCCCTTTTCCAGTCACCAGGGACTTCACTTGACTGCCATGACTTTTCAAATACCATGGAAAGTGGCTTGGCAACTTCATCAGCCAATTCCCTCAGGACGTCGGACATGACTCGTCAGGCCCCATAGACTTACCTATATTCATGTTCCTCAGGTAATCACAAACTTTATCTTCTTTTACAATGAGAGGGACTTTACTCCCCCTGTCCCTGCCTTGAGGTCCATCCACAATGCGAGGTGTGGGGAGACATTGGGTTGCCAATGAAGACTGAGGCAAAAAAGTTTGTTGAGTACCTCAGCCTTTTCCTTGTCCGCTGTTAGCAGTGTGTCATGTTCATCAGAGGGGTGTACACTTTCTTTGACCTTCCTTTTCTGGCTGACATACCTATAGAAATCTCTGTTATTATTCTTTGTGTACCCTGCCCTCTGTCTTGGCCTTCCTGACCCCATCCCTACACAACAAGGCAGTTGTGGCATAAGTGGCAGGAATCAATGGATGAATCAAATACATAGCACAGGCTCTGATCTGACACGTTCCCATTAGAAAACCTGGGCCTTATTCTATTTTGCAAGGCAAAATTACAAAGTGCCTAAGGTAAGAACAATTTTTTTTCTGTAGTTTCTTCACTTTTGCTTTATTTTTCGTGCCTGTTTAACTAATGCACACAGTATCAAACATGAAAATGGCTTAGGTACCCTCTATGCTCCTCCAGCCTTTAGATGTAGTTCAGTTAGTTTGAATACATCCCTATGAAGGCGTGAGACTCAGTCTAGTTATTACAATATTTTTAACATCACCAAATACAAAATAGAACAATATTATGGTTGACAAAGTACTAACACATTGTTTTGAACAACTTCAGAAACCTCTATCCATCTAGAAGGATAAGTTCCTACTTCTTGTAGTGCTGTTTCCTTATAATGTCTATAATTTTTTTTATTTTTCAGATATTGTTTCTTCAGCTGAAATTTCCTTCAGCTTGTACCAAGCTAAGTAACTTCCAGTATTAACAGTGAGGAATTATTTACTTGAGCTTTCTCTGGCTCAAATCCTGAGGTTTCTAACTTACAGTTTATTTGGTTCTTCATCAGACAATACTTCCATAGGATTTCAATGGTCTTTGCCTTTCAAAAGCCACAAGTATAATCAATTTTATAGGATTCAGAGCAGTTTATGTGAAGAGTTCACCAAACCAAATGCAGAGTTTAAAAAGCAAGGCTAGGCACAAACCATTTAGATGATGCTGTGGGGTGGAACATGAAATTTCTCCCAGTTTATGACACAACATCCCTTGAAGCATGGAAATTTTTTTTGTCCAAGTTGAAGTCCTTTACAAGTCCATGAACAAAAGAAAATATTCATTAATTTTCATTAATCATTACAGTCTGCAAAAGAAATGTTTGGATGTTTTCACAAAAAATGTGTGTTTTGGTGTAGTCAATTTAATCCAGATATAAACATCTAAGATAGTAATTGCAAACCTTCCTCATACTGCATAAATCTAGGGGGTTTCCTAAAGCAGGATTAAATTAGACTACCATGGTCTGCAATATTAGGATGACAGTCATCTCCACAACATTCTAAAAATGCCCACAAAGCCAGCATCTGATGTTGAGTACAAAGACAATGTCTTTTAAATGCATTGTGTTACACAGACAGCTCCTAAGTTGACAGATGCTATGCAGCAATTCTCTATGGATTAACACTGCCATTATAAAATGAAAGTTTAAAAGTTAGATTGAGTTTTGCTTCTGTAGGTATTTGTTTGAATTATGCCTATGGTTTCAATGGGAAAAGAATTGTATTCATTATTTTAATATACTAGTACATTGTTTTCACAGTTTTTTTTATAAGAAGATACATTCTGCAACTGAAATTAATCTCAGAGAAAAGAGTTATAAAAGGGTATGGTTAATGTTGTTGTCACATCAATTCCTAGAATTCCTTGCTTTCCCCTACAGAAATACACAGTTATGTCAATAAAGTACATACTTATGATTAAAAGTGTGACAAATTTAAAAAATTATTCATTGAGGCCATAAAATTTTAAAAATATGGCAACATGTTTTCCTCCTGCATCTTAAAAAAAGGGTAAAAAATTAGCTAGAAGTATCTCCCAACCAAAACTCTTGAAGGAGGAACTAAGAAGGAAGAAAATAATATTATATCCAATACTAAATAACACTCAAGGATTACAGAAAAATAAACTGAAACTAAGGCAACGCTATTTAAACAACCTGAGGAAAACCACAAGACTGAAACAATCTGTATCTTTTTTTTCTTATTATTATTATTCCTTGTGTGTGTGTTCTTCCTTTCTCTAAGTACTCAGAGCCATTCATTGCATTTAAATATGCCTTATCTTTCAGTTATGGACACAACTCCACTTTGCTTGCTTGAGTCAGTGGCAGTCAAAGCTAAAATCCCCAGAAGGTGCAAAGAGGTTGATGGACCTAGAGCTCCTCTCATCTTCTGCCAGCAGAGCATCTGACCCTCAGGTACTTATATAAAAGAAAGTAAACGAAAAATAGGAATTCTGTCAGGATAAGTCTCCATTTGCTGCTACTTTGTTAGTCCAAATTAAGCTGCAACTTTTTTTATTTTTTCTTCAAAATGTGTGTAAATGGAGACATCAAGAATATTTGTGGTCAAGAGAAATTCTGCCCAAACTCACAGGTACATGGAAAACAAAGGATACTGAAATGGTCAAAAAAGGGTCCATTTGCATGCTGATTTTCCACAAGACTACTTCATTTCAGCTAAGAGAGACATCAGAATACAGGCCAAGAAAGAAAAATAAAAGCATCTGAATGATGGATCTGCAGCAAAACCATTGCTTGGTGATATCACTGGTGTCTCATCAGATGCTGAGGCTGAGGTTAAGGGAAAATCTCAGCCACCCCAGACAACAACTGGACCACCACTCTGGCCTAGTATGAAAGACGAAACTGTTGACAGTAGGGCAGTTCTTGAAAAATCTTATATATTCCTCCTTTAGACAACATCTTCTCTATGATAACAAAGTACAGAGTTATTTCAGATTCATTTCCTTTTCCCTTCATGAATAGGAGTACCTGTACCTCCAAAAAAGGAGGTGGATATTTAAAGTCCCAAACTCATAGCCAAATAGGTGGACTAAACATAACTACTTTACTTCAGACCTAACAAGTGAGTCAGCAGTCAGATTCTACTTCCTCTGGTGAAGTCAGAAAACAAATTAGGCTGACACCATGCCTCTAATGCTGATGACATGACTGAGAGTGGAGTTATTTTCAGTCTCCACAGCACTGGCAAAGGAGAAGCATAAAAGAGAGAAAGAGAAGCTTGACTTTTTCTTGTGCCTACTCCCAGCATTTTCACTTTGCACCCACTCTCTCAAATTAGGTATTTTTTTGCAATTGTTATTCCATGCTTAAATGTATATATGCACTTTTCAAAGGCTTGTGACTAAATAAAAGCTTTTACTTCCTTTCTTTAGGGAGCACCAACACCTAAGCTTTACAAAAGTTTTAGCCTTGTATTAAGTGGGAACCATTCATCCAAATACTTTAGAATTGCACCTAAATAAAACAGAAAAGAGTTTAAACCATTTGCAAAAATGTCCAAAAGTGACTTTATATGGAGTCTGTTGGTCTTCAGATGCCCATCCTGTCAGCCCCAGAAGACAATGTAAAATGTGACTCTACATCTGTAAAAATATCTCTTCCTCAAGCGCTCTCCTTACTATTTAGGTGGAGGCAGAAAAGTTCCTGCTTTTTGACAGTACAAAAGCAGTGCTTAGAAGAGTTTTCTAACTTGGAATAAAATACACTTTCTGGGACAGTGGCTGAGAGACACTGTTAAGGTGGATACAAGAAGACTCAAGAGGATTTGTGGAAGAGAAGGGCTTTCTAAGAGAAAAGCCTGAAGCACAAAGTGACATAAAAAATGGATGAGGCTGAGAAACAGTAGGAAAGACGATGCAGAAGGATACTGAACCATGAACAAGATAAAGGATAAAATGAGAAAAGTGACATAAGCCAGGACAGAGGTCTGCTGAGCCACAAAGCTGAGCAAGACTAAGAGGCAGAAAGAAGTGAAGGTGCAGAAATGCCATGAGAGAAGTGAGCAGTCTGGCTTTGCTGGTGAGTGACGTGAGGCGGTGAGAACATTGCGGCAACAGGACTGCAACTCCTGGCAGTGGCAACAGACAGGAAATGCTGAATTGCAAATACTCAGCTCCAGAAGGTACATGATTTAATAAGAAACTGATGACTTGACAAGGAGGATTAAAAAGGTTTCTGGAATGGCAAGAGGGAAGTTATTAAGAGAAAGGGTTTAGGTGTGAAAAGGGGAAGCAAAGTTTTGACTGCATCACATGCAATGTGGAGATAGGTAAAAATAAAGATGACAGGGCAGGAAAGAGGAGATGTGGTGAGGATACAGATGTATGTGAGTTGTGAGCACCTCAGATCCACTCAATGTATTGCAGGGAGAGCAAGTGACCTGCTTCTTCTGGCACCAGGTGAAGCAGTGTGAGAAGGATGAGTAACCTGAAAGAAACACAAGAATGAGGTTAAGAGGACCAGCTCTGTCTTCAGAAGACAAAATGGAGAAGAAATGCACAGAGGATTAAGAGGACTGAGAAAAGGCAGTAAGAGCTGGCTAGAAGGAAATTAGTGACAGATTTCTTGCTTGTCCCCAAGGAAAAATAAACCCAATGTGGAATGTGACTCTTTAAACAAAAGCGTTGATATGTCACTGATGTAAAAGGGGTTTCTGTAGAAAAAAAAGAAATGGACAAATTTTGTCATACAGATGAGTGGTGCTTTAAAGAGCTCATAAAGGATCTCTTTGTCTTGAGAAACTATTAAATAAAAAAAAACCCCAATCTGCACCAATGCAATTAATAATTAAAGAGTCCTTGAAACACAGTGATTCAGCTCTCTCTGGACATGTCCATCTTACTGCAATTTACACTCTCTCTTAACCAATGAAATTAGAAGTACCTCTAGAAAGCACAAAAGAATGAGACAGTGAAATACTGCAGCAACACTGTTAACACTGAGCAAAGCCCTCATCGTAGCTTTTGTTCAACTAGGGCAAGCAGCTCAAATGTGTGCAGCAGAAGAGCATTCATTCTGGTGAAGCAGGCAAAAGAACATCATTCCTTCCTGAAAACTGTGATTTTTAAAATAGCCTCTTTGAAGTTAGACAAAGCTTCAGCTTTGCTGAAAGCAAATCACTAGAGGAGGAATATAATCCTGACAACTCGTTTAATCCTTTCTACAGTCTGCAGTGATGTAATACCAAAGACTCTATTAACTTGTAGACCCACTTATAAGCTGAAAATTTGCTTCTTACTGCAAACATTAGCTGAAGCCATTGGATAATTTATCTGGTTGTAATGGATTTAAAAAGACACTGAATGGTTGTTTTGTTTCATTAATCTTGTATCGAGTGACTCTAAAAAAGAAAATATTGGCAGATTTCTACAGTTGTTTAGAACATCTCTATGGCTTATCACTGTTAACACATCAGCCTTTCTGTTTTCATGTGATTCACTAAATATTGACACAAAATTTCTTATATGGGATTAACTGGCTATTCATTTTCGCAACATAACTGCTCCTTAAATCCTCTTTAGATCTGCTCTGTTTTTTCCTCTGCTGTTTAAACATCCATCTCTTATTCTCAGCCTCCCCTTTCCATTTCTTCCTACATCTTTCATTACTTTCCTTTTCACTTACTGGAGAATGATCGACAAGCCAAAAATTTTCCACAACCTCCACTACCTATGGTATCTTGCCCAATCTAAGTCAACTCTGCACAACATCTTAGCTTAAGCACACTAGAGCCCACAACTTGTTACAGCTCAGACAGCACAGACTTACAGTTTCTGGCTCACCTTTCATATACATACCTTTTTGCAACCCCAAAACTCCATGCCATATTAAGAGAGCCTTCAGCTGTTCTGCAACACAGTTGCTGCTTCATCTTAGTACCCCTTTTGGCAAAGTTGTGACTCTTGAGCAAGGCCCTGAGGATGTCTTTGCTCCATCAAATAGGACAAAGTGGGGCCACACAGCAGGGACACAGTGTGGTACCCACAAGGAGGACAGAGTTGTTCCAGCTAACACGTTTCTCTTCACTCCTTTCACCTGGCTTCCATCATGGCCATACCTCCCTTAAGCAAGCTCTTTGGGTGATGGAAATGGAGTGAATTTGACTCACTGTAGAACCGTGTCATTGTATGATGGCATGATTGCTGGGGGTCTGAAATATCCATATTCAGAGTAGACACCTTTTCACCAGTAAATCACTCATGGGACACAAGGAAGGGTGTCTGTAGGGACTCTGCCAACCCTCAGCTCACACTGAGTGGTAGAGAAACACTTTGGGGTAAGTCAGCCATCAGTGAAGCTCCCTTTTTTACAGAAGTCATATATCAAACAATACATGAGAGTGTGAATCCATCACATCTCTGAACTATGAGGGGACAAGGGCTCAAGGCAGGACTTCTGCAGCTGCACTGCAAAGGCAGACATACAGGGGGATGAGGAAGATACTACATACATACAGCCTGCTGTAGAATATAAACAATTACAATCCTTTGTGATTTTCATTTGATGATCTGACAAATTTTACTGATCACTGGAGACCATGGACATGGTCACAAACCTGGGACCTTCTCTGAATGGCACCGATTGGTTCTTTACAGGGGAAGAGGCTAGGCACAAATGTGAGAAGCTGGAAAAGAGCAAGTGAACTGTTTTGATAGAACATGTGGGCCTTTCAAACGAGCAGAGATAGCAAACTGTATTTTTAGATCTGATAACTTCAACAGAAGGTATTTCGAAAAAGATCAGCAGACTGCTGGGAATGAAGATCAGGTGTTGCCAAGCAGGATAAAGGACAGCTGTTATCTCTGTCAGGAGAATCCTGTTGAGTGTAATTAAGGGTCAGGGAAGAGAAAGTAAAGCTTTCTAGATTCAAAAGGGATTCTTGGCTCAGAAAAGGAAGTGAAGAGAAAGATTTTTAGATTACTTGGTGGGTAGCTTTTGCAGAGACCAAGGGATGGGGGGAGGACATTTTAACTCTTTAATTAGGAAAGCATAAAATCAGGAAATTGAGGTATTAAGGTCAGACGCTGAACATGCTCAATAAACCAGGCTTTGTTTGTCAGTAGACTTTAAATCAGACCTAATTTGATAAGAATAACAGAAAGGCAGGGGACCATTAAACTCCTAAATCTGCAGGAGGGGACAGGTAAGGTGCACATAATGCTGTGCCCTCTGCTAGGCCTAGTGTGTTTTATAGCAGTGACTTGTGAAGCTGAAAAGTTTGTTATTGCTATTCTGTCTTGTATAATATAATATATTCTATGTCTATCACCTTTGTATCTTTTTCTTTTTGTGTGAACAGCTATGCTGTGTTAATATATAAAAAACCCAGGAGAACCCCACCCCTCAGAGACTGATCTTTCTTCATATTCTACTGTTTCCTTTTTGTCTCAAAATACCACAATCTGGAATTCTGATCATTGCTCTTCAATGTTCCCCTGTAACAGGGTGACAACTTGTATTCAGTATTGGATATCTGGTTTCCATGTAATATTTCAAAGCTCAGTAAAAGGTTTCTCATACTCTGTGGGGAACAGGATAAGCTTTGTCATTCAGAAAACAAATCTGAGCTATCTGTATGTACAGAAACACTAAAATGAGAACATATGTTGGAGACAGGTATGCTGTAATGAGACCATATTTTATTGAATTCCAGATTTCCACTCAGGATGTAGAAACCACAGGCACAGTATTTCCTGCTAGTATAGTGACCACAGATAAAACTCAGAACGAACAGTAATACCATCGAGGCTGATCCATTATGCTTTCCTCTTTCAGTGTAATTTTATGTATGCATACATACATCCAGAAAAGCTCGTTTAAGTGGTGAGTCAGACATAGTCTCTCTACTAGATGTAGGATTTGTATGTACTCTTATTGTCATTATCACATCTACTGCACTTGCAGGATCAGAACTTCAAAGAAGCTCCTGCCAAAGGAAATTGTAAGAAATGTTTGCATTCTTGTGCAATTTCATCATCCAGGGGCCTGTAATGGTAAAAGCACCCTTCAGCAGATGTTGTTTGAAAGGTCAGATTAAGTCTTAATACACGACATACATTCATTTCAGTTCTTCCCTTTTAAATTACTGATTATAGCTAATCAACCCTTGTTCGTATAGCAGATCCTTCTGGTATCTCTGCTATGTCAACTCACACCAGTTGGAAACTTCTTGCAGCAATCTCTCCTTCGGGTCTTTCTCTGCTTTCCAAACATCAACAAAACTATCTCAGTATCAGGTTAAGGAGACATTCTTTGTATTTGTAGCTATAAAGCACAGAGCAACCAGTTCTAATGAGCACTAAGGCTTCCTTAGTCTATTTTGGCGGGATGTATTAACAGTTCTTCAATCAAGGCCTCTTCACACATTTGAAAACATCCTTAGTTGCATCTCATCTATATTGACTTACTAAATTACACAATTGTCCTCTGTGCTCTACTAGGAATTGAATCCAGGTGCCTTGAGAGTAAAAGACTCTTTGCAACTACTGTATACATACAAAGAGTATTGATTTTGTTTAACTCACAGAAGGTTATTCCCATGTAAATTTGGACAGTGACTGTATATTTACATTGTGTCTTAAATTCAAATTGTACATCCCAGTACACCCCTGGTTGTATTTTTTGAAACTGACTTTCACATTTTTGGAATGCATTTACTTTTTCACACTGAAAAACACTATTATGCCTTCTAGATGACTTGAATTGCGGGTTTTATTGCCATAGCTTGCTTTGTCTCCCCCCCCCCTTTTATTTGTATTTTTAAAATGCGAGTTCAAGCTCCTAAATATTATTACAACTACCTGAAAGGAAGCTGTGGTGACGTGGGTGTTGGCCTCTTCTCCCAGATAAATGATAGGATTAGAGGAAATGGCCTGAAGCTGCACCAGGGGTGGTTTAGACCAGATATTAGGAAGAATTTATTTACTGGAAGAGTAAGAACTGGCTGCCCAGGGAGGACTCATCATCCCTGGAAGTACTAAAAAAAAAAAAAAGTGTAGATGTGGCACTTCAAGACATGCTCTAGTGGGAATTGGTGTTTTTTATTGTTGATGGCTGGACACAGTGGTCTTTGAGGTCTTCTCCAACTGTGACAATTCTGTGATTATTTGGATAGTAATATTAGCCAAGTAACCCTTGTTTATACTTATTAGCTTATTTTTGGGTATGATTATGGTGATTTACTAACTCTGCTATGAATTCTACCTTTATTGCAAAGACTAAGCAGGTACTAGACAAAGCATTAGATACCAGCAACTACAAGCAAGCTTCCCCAATTTCTGCTCTTCGCACACGAAGACGCCTTCCATGGGGAAAGACTGATAAGTCCTAGGAAGCTGATATCTCCCTTTCAATAAGGTGACATTTCAGAGACTTGTTAGAAATGAGATCAAAGAATGGTGCAGCTTGTGAAACCCAGCTAATTCATATGATGACAGGTTAACACGATTTTATACTGCACTGTCATTTCAGTGCCATATGCTACCCTTTCCCTAAAGAACATGATCAAATTTTCCAGTGCAATGCATGTAAAATTTTTCTGTGGATGCAATACGACTGCAACCACTTATGCAAAGGTGAAATTAACCCCCACAACTAAGACAGTTATTAGTGGAGACCAGTCAAGTAGTGGTGGCTGTGCTCAATGGGAAGAGGTTAAAAGGAAAGGTCTCCTGCCACAGGTAAAAGCACAATCTGTCTTTGGCCTGAGACAAAAGGAATGGAAAACAGAAGCTGCTGTCTTGAGGCAAAATATCTTCAGCATCCAACTCTGAGCTTAACAAGGATCTGAAAGGCAGAATCCCCCGCATCTCCCAGAGTCATTTGATATGTTTCTCTTCCCTGTGGAGACAATTTCCAGATAATTTTCTTGCCCTGAAATATGTTTTTGAATAGGAGCTCCTATTAAAATCCTGATGAAGCTTCCCCCTTTATAAAATTTAAATGTGTGGTGTGATAATACTCAAAGCCCTGAACAATAAAATAGCATACTTCTGCCTACCCTCTGTACTTCGGTGCCTGAGAAAAGGTCAGATTTCTGTTGTTTGCAGCCCTCTTACTGCTGCAGATGTTTGCCCTTGTTTTTCTGAATTCGTAGAACGCATTCACTGAAAAACAAAAGATGACCAACATACAAAATTTAAAGACACTAACTGAAATGTGACACCCACTCTCCTAAGAAGAGTTTGTAATTCAAAGAAGTCATTTGGAATAGATACCCATGGCAGGAAAGGACTAGACAGCTATGAAAGGAAACAAGTACATACAGAACTTTTTATGTAGAGGAAGAATGTCTCATCCTTTAAAGAGAAATTGAGAAACTATGTTAAATGCAAGCTTAGGTTTAGGGTTTTTTTTCTGTTGTCATTTCCACCTTCCAGCTACTCGGGTTCTTCTCCCTAGTGACACATCTCAGGTATCTGCACCTGACTGTATAATTGATGCAGGTACAAATGCTCAGGCTTTGGTAATGCAAAGCTAATTATCCCTGTGAGAGAACAGGGACTCATGTTTCCAGAGAGATGGAAGGAAATACTTTTTCATAATGAATTTTTACATGAACTCAATGATTTTTTTCAAAGTCTTGATTTGGGTGTCAAACACATAATGTATGACTGCAGTCAATGTAACATTTTTACTCAACATTCTAGCAAGTAGTTTGAGAATGAAGTAACCTGCTGTAGATAAGACCACAAAAAAATTATTCCTTGCTATTAATATTATGCTATTAAGCATAAAGGCTGCAAGGCACTATTGAATTATCTGTTTTCTATTACCTTGTTCTAAATTTCACACAAATAATTGGCCAGAGTTTTGCAAATTGCCTGTTTTCAACCCAACCCATAGTCAATCTTTAACTCAAACTTAGACAGCGTTGGTTAGTGGGTTTTGAGGAAAACAAAAGGTTAAAAGGGTAGGGATAGTTTTGACATAAATCTGTTCCCCAGTCTAACTCACCACGTGGCAGCACAAGCAATTGCATCACTTCAGAAAAGGCTGATGCAAGGGCCAGACTGAACAGCAGTGAGCCAGGGGAGGAGGGCAAAACTGCTTCTCCTGGCAATGGTGATGGCTCCAAGTGATCATTCAACTCTGACCTTTTACTCCAGATATGGAAGCCTCTGCAGTACCACCTGAAGTCTGATTCATTATGAACAGCTCTATATCCATTCCTTTGTGCCTCTTTGTAGATAGGAATTTATGCTTGCATGAATACGAAGTGGGATCAAAAATGCTACTAAGAAGAAACACAAGTAGCTTGTGTTCATCACAATAGCGTGTACATGCACACACACTTTTAATTGCTAGCACCCTTGCCACTACTCCCACCCCTAAAAAAATTCCAGATATTTAAAGAATGTTCACTTTTTTTGTGGATGGAACAAAGCACGTGGCCCCTCAAAATCTAGAAATGCTTCGGGACAGTGGGGGATGTTGAGAACAAAGTTGCCTTCTCAAACACAGCTCCGGAAAGCTTGGCTCTGAGGACAAGGTTTCTGACACCAGTCTGCACCTTCAGTTGCTGCTTTAATGTTTCAAGGATTCTTCTGCATCAGCAAAACCACATACAACATTGCAGAATGATGGTTTTAGAGTGCTCCACATTTTAAAAGAATTATGGAGGACAGCATATACTCATGGATCTCAGAATTTATTTAAGTCAGCTGCTGGTATACTAGCTAAAAGCTGAGGATAAAAATTAAAACAAGGGTTGCTTTCAGAACCTATGGGAGGTTTTTTAACCGCTTTATCTTCATGTCTCTTAGCCAGCAGAAGTAAAACTTTCATGCTTCGAGGCAACTCTTACTCATTCACTCCAACCGCTACTTAAATGGTACTGCTAAAAAACCAAGTTCCCGCATCTCAATTCCTTTCCCGCTTTGCCTAATGATATTCCGCACAACACTACGTCTTCCTCCCCGACCTCACTCGCCTCCCCACTTCTCCATCCGCCCTTGAGTTTATACAAACAAACTTTTCGTTCCGACCATTCCCTCCCCGCCGCTTACCCCCCTGAGCAGCGGCAGCCCCGGGGCCCCGTCTGAGCACCCCAAGGGGTCTCTTAAGAGCCCTTCCCGCTGGGGCCGGCCCGGCTCAGCCCCGCAGCGGCAGGGCCCAGGGTGAAACCCCGCACGGCCGCTCCCTATGAAGAACGGCGCCCCGGCTGCTGCTGCTGCCGCCCCTCAGCCCAGCGGGCCTGCCCGCCAATACCCTGCACAACACAGGGCAAAAACCACCCGAGGTGGGAGAACGGCGAAGTTCCGACGTGCCTCGCCCTCAAGAGCTCCGGCCCCGCATCGCGCCGCCCGCCCGCAGTCACCCAGCGCTTCCCCCACCCATGGCATGGCCGCGCCCGCCACTGACCCGCTCCTGCCCGAGCCTCCCACAGCGCCACGCTCTCGCCCGCGGCTAGGCTCGCCTCGGAGAGGCTCATTGGCCCCAGTCCCTGCAGACCGGCCCGGCCCGGCACCTGCAGGCGGGGAGAAGCGGGGCTGCGGGTGATCCACCCGGCAATAGCGTGCGCAGGCGCCGCTACCCGCGCAGGTAGAGCCCCACCGCCATGTTGTGAGCGGAAGCCGGGCGGGAGGACGGACGGAAGGACGGGCGGCCGGACGGGCAGCAGTCGCCGCAGGAGCCGCCGGTAGATCCAGTTAGGGTGTCCCGCGCCCTCCGGAGGGCTCGTTGTCTGCGTCGCCGCCCCNGGGGGTTGTTGTGGGGAAAGTTGTGAGGAGGAGACGGGATCTGGGCTGCCGCTCAAGGAACGGGATGAGTTTCCCCTTCGCAGGCGCTCGGGACGGGAGTGGTACGGGGAGGGGAGCCGGGGGTAGCGGCCCGCTGCGGGTCGCCGAGCCTCAGAGCCGCTTGGACGGGCAGAGGAGGGTCAGCTTCGGCGCCTGCCGCCCGGGCGGCCCCTGTGCGGCGCTTCCTCTGCGGGGCATTGACTCACGGCCAGGACCGGCCGGGACTCCTCCGCGCCGGGGCTCTGGGCGTGTTTCACGGGACCGGGCTGCTCCCAGCTCGCTCCCTCCCCTTCCGCCCCCTTCCCCGGGAGGGAGTAACCTGCTTCTGTGGTGGCGGCCGACCCGGGCGCTTTTGTTCCAGCGCGGTGTCTGGTTACTGTCACGGCGAGTTTCCCTTCTCGGGGCGGCCCCCCGCCCGGCAGGCGCGGCCCGGCGTGGGGGGCCGAGAGTCTCGGGGGCCTTGCCCGGTGCCCTCGCCTTGCCCGGTGCCGCTGCTCCCTCTGCGGCGGCCAAGGGCCGTCCCCGCCCGGGTGCCGCTGCCCCCTTATCTAAGCGGGATGGGGTTGTCTCTGCAGTTTCGCAAGCGTTTGGACAACCGCAGGGACGTTTCTCCTGGGTGAAGCTTTGTGCTTGGCAGAGTTTATGGGAACATCCCTGAGATAGGCAGCGCAGGGTGGTTTCCCGCTGTTAGTAACGGGGAGTTCGTGTTGCGCTCCTGTCCTTGTTTAGGCTTTCCTGGGCTGGGGTAATGAGAGCGGCTGGAAATTGGATCCACTTGTATCCGAGACCATAGATGCCTTCAGTTATTTTCATTTTTTCCTACAGTGTACTACTGTGTTGATTTGAATCTATGTAAACACTACACCTACGCAGTCAGTTGTGCTTGCTCCGAGATTCCCTAGTAGCCCACAGTGCATGTGGTAGTTTGCGACCAGACTGAAAAGAAATTGCTTCCTCTGACAGTGCAGCTTCTCCCTGAATCTGCTCCAGCTGATACGCAGCCAGGCGGCTACGAGTGATGCTGATCTTGAACAGTACGGACTCAGGCTAGCTCGGAACAATTAGTCACAAGGTTAGGGCTTACTCCTGGGTGAGTGGAGCAAAGAGAAAGAGACAAATGCAAAGTTTCTGCAGTATCAGAAATATTTATCCTTTTGATCTCGTCTTCCTTCTGCTTAAAGCCACTGCATCTCTGGGGCTCAGAGGAATCTACAGTTCTGATCTGACAGGCAGAGCTGTCTTTTACATTCTTGACAGTTATCCACAGACTTCTGAAGTGATGATCTTAAATGTTGTCTTTTTTTTTTTTAATGGGGAGTAACTACAACAGTAGTGTGCTTGGGGATGGGGAAAAAAGGTGGCAGGGGAGATATTTCTGCAAAATCACTTGGATGAATCGTTTAGAGAAAAGATCTTAAGTGACAGTCTAGTCTTCATGCTTACTGCTTGTAGTCTGTGTAACTTCTTAATGGTATATATGCTGGAAAGTTAACATTGCTATTATATACGCTATATATATATGCTATATATATGTTATATATATGTGCTATAGCATTATTATATATATGCTGGAAAGGTAGCTTGTTATTTGAAATATGTGTTTGTTCATGATTACCTATATTTTGTTACTTGTTGTAGCGTGTTTCAGGTATGTTTTAGTTTTAAAAAGTGGTCATAAACTTTTGAAACAAGTGTATTTTAGCTCTTCTTAAAAATATATAGTTAAACACTAACACTGACATGGGTCTACGGCGGTTTTATCACCAAAAACATTGTAGGACCCCCTAGGGCCCCCAAGAAAACATGAAATGGCAACTGAAGTTATGGGATTGCACTTTAAGGCCCTACTCTGGAATAAGCACTCAGTTCTTGAAAAGAGCAGACTGCACGTGCAAAAGCTTCTCAGATGGACTTAAGGGAAAAAGGTAGACTTAGAAAGGTTGCTTGCCTGAAATGAGTTTTTAAGGAAAAATATTTTAGTGAAAATAGTAAGTTTAAGTTGAATACATAAATTACCTAAATACGTAGCTTATATTTTCAGTTTGCCCAAGTTGTGTTTATCTGTAGCACTGCAATATCTTAATTACAGACTCTATCGTGCAAGAGAATTCTTGTGCAAAAGTATTTTTTACATCCACCTGGAAAGTTGTTGCGATTTCTCTCATAGTTTGATAATAATTATGTCTTCACTTGTAATGCTGTAAAGCATTTCTCCTAACCTCTCAGATTTGCTGACAAATCACTGTGTTATCCACTTGGAATTACAAGTTATTGAGCTTTAAAACTCATCTCACACACTCTTCTTCTCTTAAACTCTGAGTTTTTATATTGGATTATTATTTTATTTGTTTCCTGGTGTAGTCCTGTGTTTGTTTTTGTAGTGATACCTCTGGGGAGGTGATTTGCTGTGATGTATGAGCAAATTTAGTAGAAGGAATAGCATACCTTTAACTAGCATTACTTTGGAAGCCAGTATAATTAACCATTAACAGCTCCTGTAACTTAAGTGTAAGATCTGTTAAACATGGTCCTTCTTAAGAAATTACACACAAAAAAAATTTTAGGTAAAATGAGGCTTTATAATTTTCAGACATCAGTTGCAGGACTTCTGTTTCTACAGCTATAAACTATAAACTGTCCACATTACATCTCTGACAGCTTTTACAATACGTAAAGTCATTGCACTATTTTAAAAATAATTGGTCTATATAGAATACTATGTTGTTTTTTTAAAAAAAGTTTAGTGTTTTACGTCGCCACATCTGTAAAGCCTGTGCAATGATTCTGTCTTTTATTGGCTAAGTGTACTCAAGATTTATAACTAGCATGGGTTTGTTTTTCGTGGTGGGAATGTGCCTGTTATTTTAAGTCAACTGCTTTCAAGCAAATTAAGTATTGATGACTTGAGTTTGTAGCTGAATGCCTGAGTAACCATCCTGATCCTTTGATCTGTGCACCCAGCTATGCATATTAATGTCAACTGAAGGAGAATTAATACAGTCATGGCAGCCAAATTTTGGCATTGAAAGAGCTGGCCATCATCAGGATATGGCATTTGCTAGACTTTCTAGGAAGCATTTGTGGCATCTATCTAGGGGGTTTTATTTAGGTGCTCTAAATTTGCAGTTGAGAAGATTTCTTTTGCAGAATTCCTTGTTTAATCTTCTGCATTTAGAATTACTTGAACCTTGCACGAGACAAGGAGTGCTAACATTTAACTAGATTCTTTAAAGAATCTAGTATAATGTAATTTTTGCTTTGTAGCTTTATTCTCAGGTTAACATTTTTGTCCCTTCTGGCGTGGGATCTGAAATTTATCAGATGATTTGCAACCTGCAGCCATGAGGTTATACTGAGGTTGTCTCTTTACATGCTGTACAAGTCCATGCAATCAGTGTTGCACTTCTGTCACTCGGGAACAAAGGCTGTATTTACATTAATTTCTTGTACATCAAACACAAGTAAACAATTGAAAGTCAAAGTAGAATCACACAAATGAAGCAGGCTATGTGGATTTTGTATCTGTTGCCTCTCTGTTACAGGCAGAATTCTCAGCAGTGCTCCACCATCCCTTCTCAGACACACCTGATGTCAGTGCAGTGCCTCTGAAGTCTGAATCGTTCACAGATTTGTGGAGTGACTTTTTCTTACACTGGGTTAAAAGTGGCTATTGGCAGTGTAATTCCCATGTAAATAGGGAGTATACCCTGTATTCCACAAACCACTGTGAAAGAGAACAGATGCTACATATCTGCAAATACCATCCTGAGAAACGCATCATCTGCATGAAAGATGTTTAGGTGTGTGGGGTTTTTATAATTCAGCTTTTTCAGATCCTTAATGATAGAACTGTGCTGGTTTTTAGTTAACACATTGTTACTATGTGACACAGTACAGATGTTCTGCTGTCAGCTGGGTGGGGTAGGAGCAGGTAGGTAGTTACTCTGCTTCTGTGTGCTCCTTAGCTCTTTATTTTTTCGTGGCAGGTGTTGAGCTTGACTTCTTGAATCGTTCCATTAGGGTTTTTTATGGCATTGACAGCTCTAGCTTGTGATCGTTTTGTATGTTACAGCCTGTGTAATATTTCTCACCACTGCTGGGACATGGTAACACCAAGTAGATGTGTGCAGACTGACATGTTTAAAGGCATGTCTGCTGTCTTTGAACTGATAGTGATCTGTCACTATGACTGTAGTTGTCTGTAATTTGAAATGCCAGACTTAAATTCACAATGATACATAGACTAACGTGGGAATTTAATTATATCTGCACATCAAAAATATTGGCTGTATGAGTTGATTCATCTTGACAGTCGGCAGATCTAGCAACTTTATGAACGCATTCAAGATACGGGTTTGGGGGTTGCTGGGTTTTTTTGTTTGTTGTTTAGTTATTTTTTATCATAACTCATAGCACTATTCAAATAGTAAAAATTTTAAGAGTTATTCAGACAAGAGCAAAACATTGCAATTGATTTTCTTTTATCTTGGTGACTTGAAAGAGGAGAATAGTTTAATCAGTAAACCCAAAGAAGTTAAATTCTCCTCAAGGAATTCTTAAGTTTATATGAACTTAAATGATTGATTACTTAAAATATTGTGCTATATGCTTACTTACATGACACCGCTACTTATTCTCTCCGTGGTCGCTGAAATAAGATTAAATGCCTTATCCATTGGAAAGAGAGAGGGGGAAAAATCCTGTTACAGATGAGAAAGTGAGGTTCAACATTTTAGTGACTCCTTCTAGCATGTTTCTTTTCTAGACCTAAGAGATTAACTCTGATTTCCAGAGACCTACTACAATGACTCAACCACAAAGTTACTGCTAGCTCATTCTTATCAGTAACAGTTACCATATGTTCCCTTTGATGCAGGGAACCCCCGGTGGTTATGCTTAATGCTTAAGTCTTTCTGGTGGAAATGTGCTGCTTTTTTAATTATTTATTGAGTGAAGCCATTCAGTTATGCAAAAAGTAGCACGTGTGTTCAAAATACATTATTATTGTGTAGGTCTGTTTTGTGACACAACTTCTGAGGTTCCATTTAATTAAATTTCCGTTTAAACTTTCATTGCAAGTTTTTTTTTGGTTGGTTTTTTTTGTTTTGTTTTGGTTTGGTTTTTTTGAACATGCATAAGTATTTACAGAAGATGGAAGAAAGCAGTATTTTGTTGTGACTTTGGACATCCAGCAAAACATAGCTTTGAAAAATAAAGTTTTCTTGTTCTGCAGGCTCAAGAGGTGGTGGTTTCAGAATCTAATCAGATCATGATGAATATTATTTGTGTTATTCCTTACATAACATGATTGCCAAAATTAGTTACTGTGAGAACTTAAACTTGCATGGTAAACAATTTTTTCATTTCATGGGGAGTCTTTCTCCTCCTGTCTTCCAGCAGTTCACATTTGTTGTACAGTCACCTTGGAAATGCTGAACTTTAGGAAATAGTGAACTTGCTCTGTAGCTTAGTCTCTCTCTTCTTATTGGAATTTATTAAAATAGCTAAATGACAAAATGAGTTTAAAAGGGTGGGGCTTTAGTTGGCTGCAGTATTAAATTTCAGCCTTTTTCATTTAGCATGCAAAAAGATTATAAGAAACCAATTCATGCTGGAAAATCTGTCTGCATTGGAAGGAGTTGCAGCCCAAAGCCTTTTCTTTGCCCCTTTGCTGCCCCCAGCTCACGGGGGAAGGACCTGGCATGTACTCCCATGTGTGTGCACCCCAGTTGACTTGGAAGAATCCCAGGCCAGGCACAGGGTGTTTTGGTGGGCCAGCAAGGAGGTGGTGATGGTGAAACATACCTACCTGCTTGTGCAAATACACACTCAAGAAAAGATTTGTATACTGTCAGGTGCTAGAGTTACTCTAAGGATAATGTCTGTGAGCAGTGGCTGGAGATATTGAAGTGATTTCTACCTATTAAGTTTTTCTTCCCTTTTGGAGCAGTGGATAAACAAGTGTGCTTGTTGTTGTAGGGCTTTTTTGGGTTTGTTTGTTTTTTACTAAGGCTGCTGAATTGATGTGTTCAGTGTAAGAATTTACCAAGGCTGTAGGCAGGGAACTAAATAATAAATAAATAAATAAATAAATAGTTTCCCTGTGTTTGTGGTTTGGTTTTTTGTTTTAGTGTTTTGGGTTTTTTCTAAACAAATTAACATACATGGTTGGAGCTTGTTTTAGCTACAGAAAGTTGTTGGCCTAGACAAAGATTTTATGATACTATATGTTTGGCATCTTGGATAATGCCATGGCACTTGTCTGACTTCAAGCTGAGTTAATTCAGATAATTAAACTCTGAGAGCTGCAGACTTCTTTTCAGTTCCTTTTCTGAGCTAACTTGGCACAGGACTGGAGAAATGCCAGTGCCGAGGAAAGGGGACTGCTTTTCTGTATTGGTAACCTGTTGTCTTGAGTCATACTAGATAAGAAGGTGGTAGTATCAGGCAGACAGGGTTTCCAAAATCAGCAAGTTGCCCAAGTATCCTAACTTAAGGAAGTTTGGCTTTGTACCTCAATGATCTATCTGCAAGTTAATTGTTTATAGCTCAGTTGTATACAGAGAGGCAAGTTTCTATGTCCTGCTATTTTTTTAATATTCAGCAAAGGAAGAAGTCACCTTAGTCAGTAAAGTTTACAATAAATGGTGTGGAATTAATGGAACTTGGAGTAACAAAGTTTTACATGAAAGA
Source organism: Florisuga fusca (assembly GCA_038090715.1). Classification (NCBI taxonomy): domain Eukaryota; kingdom Metazoa; phylum Chordata; class Aves; order Apodiformes; family Trochilidae; genus Florisuga; species Florisuga fusca. The sequence goes on along the minus strand of JAAWXA010000004.1, from coordinate 12,184,447 downwards.
AATACCTGCAGTAGTTCTATGTTCCATAAAAATAAAGACTCATATCTTAGGATTTCTGTTTTGAAAAAAAACATGAGAGTTTTTAGTGCTTGCATGTACTATTTTTAACATAGCATATGCAAAATGTGTTTAATATATTCTGTGAGCTAAAGAAGTGTAAGATGATAGCTCACTTCTGCTACGTATTGTAAGTTTACATCAGGTCAGGATTTAGGTAAGTGCTTTGGATCTCTGTGGCTTCACAGCTCAGGAGTTAGGACACAAGTCATTAATTCAGATCTTATTAAAGTCTTATATTTTAGTTCAGCACTGGAATAGATTGTGAAAACTCCATTGCTGAAGATTTAAGAAGAGCTTAGACGTGAACATCTTGTGAGTGACATCATAGGAATGGCTGATTGTGCTTTGCTGATAGGTTGGATGACCTCTTAAGGTCTTTTCAAGGTCTATTTTAAACTGTTTTTCTGTGGACCTACAGATTTTTTTTCTCAGTGTAGCTCATTGCTGCTTAGATAGCAAGTTTGATTGTGCATAGTTCAAAAGGCTTTTACTGGACGTAGTTCCATGCAGTTCCTTGTATTGCAAGCAGCAAATTTGTTATGAATGTTTCAGTGGGAATACTATATCCTGTGCTGCTTTGAAACAAGCCAGAAGCATTGTTACAGCTTTATTCAATTCGAGGATCACATGGTTCTTGAGCTCTGGTGTTTTCAAGGGACTCTCAACTGACAGAGTGTAAGTGCATATGCGTATATATGTATATAGTGGTTTAATGACTAAATAATACGAGAAGTTTTTGTGTGTTTTGAAATATTTATTTTTGGTATCCTAAACTTTACTTCAGAAGGTTTAAAGTGGGGGAAGAGAGTTTCTGATTAATCCAGTAACTGTGTTTAAAGTTGTTGAATAAGTCTAGTTGAAAACTACAAATTACGGGAGAAAATTCAGGCCTGTCCATGTAATTGATTTAAATTATAATTCCAATGCATGGTTAAGTCATTGCCTAAGTTACTCATTGGCATGTATATACATAATGTTAAATGGTGTGGTTCAGATGTCTTATCTTGTCTGCTTATTTGTGTTCTCAAAACATCATCCTGCACTGATACACCATTCATAGTTCTTGTTTTATCCAATTGTAAAGCCTGTTTCTTAAATTGTATCTTGACTGGGGGGTATGGTTCTGCTGAAAGGCACCAATTTCATGGAAAAAATAATTATATAGCATACTGAACTCTGTTAATAGTATAAAGACTGGTTACTAATTTACATGTTAAGACCCAGTGTTGATAATTAGGAAATGTTGAAGTTAATGGCAGAAGAATTATACCAAAAGCAATAACTAGTATTGATTTCATAAGGGTTTTTAAAATAAATGACAAATGTAGTTGGGTAAAAAGGTTAAAATATGTGGCAGAGGGGCTATGTAAACATCCAAAAATAGTCCAGCAGTAGTCTAAATGCACAGTTGAGATGTTTAGGGAGTGGGAGGAGATGTTAGATGGTGTCTAATATCAGAGAAGCTTTGGGAACAAACTTACATCCTTCAGAAATGTATTAAATTGAACATGAAGTTCAGCAAAGTAAGTCCAAATTAGCAGAACTTAGCTTACAAACAGAATGTGAGGTTGGTGATAGTGCATACCTGAAGTTTTAGAATGAAGTTCAGTATCTTCAATATTACTGATTAAACTAATGGGAAAAATAGGGAAAAATAAGTAGTTCAGGAAACAATGTATTGTCCACTTACCATTTCCACTAGAGTGGTTTAGATACCTGTACAAACATGTGTGATGGTAAATGATGGGTACCTGATACTATTATTCTAGTAAGATATTCTGTACCAAATTGTTAAGTTCAAATTGCTGTTTGGGATGCTAAATGATATATTTTATATATAAGACTAGCCACGTGGGTCCAGAGCTAATCAGGACAGATAGGAACAGCATCAGTCTTATTATGCAGGTGCCCATGATAGTACAGTTTTGCCAGACTTCTGAGATTAATTGGATCTCTTATATCAAATGTTGAAAACATAATTATGAATTACATTAACACTGTAGATTATTATATAGTTATAGTGTGCGGATGGCAGGATATTCCCTACTTTACAGAAAGTGGTTAACTGATTGCGAGTGGGATGTGGGCTACATTTCTCGATGTATTCCTCTCTTAAAAAAGATTTAGTATGATGATATTTTTTTCAATACTGCCTAACATATGTCAAAACTTGCTACCTCTTGGTCCCTTTCAGTGCAGTTGTTTATAGGCAAGTGAAATAATATAAAAAATAAAAATAAATTTTTTTTAAAAAAAACAAGCCTTCTTCAAATTATATTTTTGGCAAGGCAATCAAATGTTTTACTATATCCCAGGAGTTCTGTGGGTTTAAACTTTTAATTTTTGATTGCTAGAAATATTGATGGTTCATTTCCTGTTTTGTAGTTGCCTGTCTTGTCTCAGAGGCTCTCTTGGTTCGTATCAGGGGCATTCATGACCAACTGCCTGATGCAGATTCCCTGATGTTTGTCTGCTTTATACTTGGTCACGGAACCTGTAGGATCTCTTTCCTGTTCCTTTTCCACATGCCTTCAGGAAAACTGCTGGAATCCAACTACGTTTAAGTATTAATTTCTACCAATTGAGTGAAATGTGGCAACAGATTTAAAAGCTTTTGGAGTCAAATCTACACAGCTAACTTAAGGAGACTGTTTTCACTGGAAGTGGAGTTTTAGTGGTTTGGATGAGCAGTTTGTAGGTTACCTTTATAAGGTATGTGTGCCCCTCTTTCATGGCATAACTTGATTGCTGATGTGCTGAGGTGTAAAAAGAAACTTTATGTGGAGCTTTTTGAAAGTTGCTATTCTTACAGTTCTTTTGTCTGTCACCTGAAATATGATCTGGTTTTGAAGCCAGAGTGCTGGAAATAGCCAGATCTTTGATCCATTCTGCTTGCTTAGTGTCCCACTATGGGAGGAGTTTATAGAAGAATAATCCAGGTCTATAGTCTCTGTCTTTTGAATTATACCGATCTGTACATGTGAAAATGTATTCAATATATTCTCTTGCTCTGTGTTCATAGGACCAGTTTATCTAGTCCAAATGTGTTATATCACTGAGACATGCCCTTGGTTCTAGTTAGATACTAGAATGAGACAACATCCAGCAAAATGGAATCTTAATTTTCTCACCCCTTAAGCACACCGCTGACCTCCTCACTCCACAGTGGTTTAACTGTGGCCACTTCTGATAAGAACCATTTGGCTTTACCTTTTAACTCATAAGATAGGCAGTACATTTTGTAGACTTTCTGAATACATAGCTGCTTTACATTTAATAGTATCATATACCAGCAAACCATAAATCATATATACATAATCTTCTTTACCTTACACGGCTCAGACTGAGAAAAACTGGTTCTACCATGCAGTGATTTCTTTAGCATAATCATTGCTTGGGCAGACCTATTTTAAAATGTCTTGCTAATCCACTGATCTTGCTCAGATGTTACTGCATAGCACACATGCTGATTTCTTGAGTTGGTTCTTAATTCCAGTAAGTGTTTTTTGAGTGTGTTGTTTGTATTCAACTGAAAAATAACTGAAAGCCATGAAGGATTAAATGGGAAAACTAGATTGTACAGAACAGTTGGTTTGTGTTGCAGAAGTTTTCCTGTGGTTTTTTTTTTTCTGGTAGACTGATAAAATGTTGAAAAATCAACAAGGTTAAAGATTAGAACCTTTTTAAAAACAGTAGTTGATACCTCCTCTTCATCTTCAAAGAGAGGCTTGTCTCAAGTTTCTCGTAGTCTGTTCCACTTTCAGCTATGTTTCAGTTGTCTTAAAATAGTAAGCATGAAATTTTAATAAGCCTACTGTGTAGTAAAATATTACTTAAGCTGCAGTTAATGCACATTATTGTTTGGTGAAATGGTTGTTGTAGCAGGAATCACTATTCCTGAAAGTCTGCATGTGGAATCAGTTTAGAGCACATGGCTCTGGTACACAATTTGCCCTATTTTAGGCCCCAGAGTTTAGCCATCATTAGTTATTAGGACACTACAGACTCCTCCTTTCCAGATGGAATCAATTGTATTATTTGTTCTACTGTTTTTGTCTCATTTTTTCCTATTGATGAGACACTTTCGAAACTGTCTTGTAGCAAGGACAGAATATAGAGATGTGTAGCTAACATTAACAAATGTTAATTTATATGTAGGCATGGATTTGAGAAAAGGGAAAGGAAGTGACTCGTGCCCTTAATGATAATTACATGTATACACAATATGCTTTCTTACAAACAGGCTTTATTTAAAACAATATTTTCTGTTACTTAGCTAGGCTGGTATTATTGTAGTCTTCTAGTTGATAATTTCAACTTTTTATTTATCTTAGGACAGTAAAATATTCACTGCTTGTATATTATAGGTAAAAGATGCTAAAGTGAGGGGAAATCAGCCTTCAGTGAGTATCATCTTATCAAATTACCTTTAGCTGTATAACTTGAACATGTAAAGCTGACAGCCCTTGATGGACACAGCTTATAAAGAGTATGTTCACCTCTGTAGGAGCCTATCATATATGAAGCTGATTTCTCACTAGTCCTCCTTTATGGAAAGATGAGATCTAGACTAGAGTCATACAAGAAGTCTCTGGTGTCTTCCTGAAACCAGGTAAGGTGAACAAATGGCAGGGTTACCATAGCCAGAACTCTGCACCAGATAGACAGAAGCTGAACCTTCCTCCTTTTCCCACCCCCTTTGAAAAAAACCAACAAAAGCATGTGTCATATTTTAGGAATCTATAATTCTCATAATTTAGCTTTATCCAGCTGTGTCTTTTAGCAAAAAAATGCTCAGGAGAGATCTTGGTAGAGCGCTGGTAATCATCTGAGGTACCACTTTCAGTGTGTTTGCAATATTTCAAAATGATAATTCACAAGTTGTTGGGCTTTCATCTGTCGCTGCATAGAAAAGATTCTCCTCCAGGCATGCACAAGTTGGCAGACTGTATTAATCAGGAGTTGTTACAGAAAAATGCTAGGAAGGTTCCACACAACAAGTCTGCTAAAAAACTTAACTGTGTAGAATGAAGCTAAAATCTCTTGAGCAGTTTTTATCACCTTTCCAACAGCTAGAAAATACGTATTCATACATGTATATAACTTTATTTGCTTAGGATAAAGTTCTGAAAAAAATAGATTAATAAGGCCTTCTGTTTTCTAGGGAAATAATGCACAAGTGAACTTAGGATTCCATTAGTAATGGAAAATGTAACCATTTTTAATAGTTTTCCATTTGTTTCTAAAATTATATTGAATTGCTGTTAAACTTCAGAAACAAACTAAGATTTAATGCCCCAGGTAATATTCCATACCATAACTTAGGAAATATGTCTTTTTCCTTGCAATTTGCTAAAATCCATTCTTGTTGTGTAAGCAAGGTAATTCTAAGTCTTTGTGGGGGAAAAAAGTCTCTTAGAGATGCTCTTGGTATCACTGGCAAGGAAAACAAAGCATTTGTTGATCAACAAGGTATTTAAGCTTTTTTTTTTTTTTTCCCCCTAAATCTTTGTGGCTACATTTCAAATTCAAAAGCCTGTTTCTGTGTGACTTTTTAGAAATTGTTCTTAGAAAAGATCAGAAAATAGTAAATGCTGGTAGAATTAGCACTGGGCTCAGTTTTTATACAGCTATGCTGCAGGTACAAGTGTTCTTGAAGTAGTTGTGGTAGAGAGTAAGGACTGCCTTGCTATGCAAGATCTTGCTCTTAGAAGGAACCTCTTTATCTGTTGTGGCTTTTTGCTGTTCAGTCTTCATCAGCTTTAACTTTTGCAGAGGTTGTAGTGGAAAATAACGTGTTGTTGTGTAGTAGTAAGGCTTTGAATGCCAGATTGTGTTTTATATTTCTTACTGTCACTTCATGCAGTTTGATAATACATGAGGATCAAATTGAGAGTGGCATTGCGTGCTAGAAATATGCAGTCTTCTCTATCTACTTTCAGTGATTGTTTTTTTTTTTTTTATAAAATACAGAGAACACTTGATCCTGTACAGTAGCATGCCATAAAATCACATCTGCAATATATTTATTTCTGTACTTGGATTCAGCATTTCTGGTAACTGGATGTGTCTGCTTTTTACAGAATGGGCAGCAAATTGTGGATGAACCTATGGGAGAAGATGATATCAACCCACAAACTGTGAGTAAAAGATGGTTGTAATGAAGATAATACAGTATCATTGTGCACTGATACTACTTAATTTACAGGCAGTTTGCCACTAAAGTGTATTTGTTCATGTTTACTTGCTATGTGAGACGTTTTGTTCCACCTTCTCGTTTGGGTCAGTATCCTACTGTTTGTTCTGATGAATTTTTATGCTTTCTAGATAGTCTAAAAATCAGATGTGCTATCTAGAGCATTCCTGAATAGGAAGGGAGGTTGAGCTCCTGTTTTCTTTTTTTGGCAAACCTTAAAAACACATAGTTCTTTTTTACTGTTCACTTTTCCTAGTGTCAGCGAGCAAAGCATTCCATGGGCTTATGTTAGTCTCATCAGTGCATAGGTGAAACTATTTTACAACTATAAGTTCCAGAGCATTTTTTATTAATAGGTAAGGTTTCAATTGTAGTTGTGTCACAACAAAGGATCTTCTCATGGTTAAATTCCACACAGATTCAGTTGCAGACACATCTGTGTTTACTGTGTGAAATATGATACAGCATGGCAGTGTACACTGTAGCTTTTCCCCCTCTAGTTTGATATGCAAGGTATACCAGCAGTGATCACCTTTGTTTTTCCATGCTGTCATAATATTTGTTGGCAGTATCTGTTTGTGCCCTTTTGTTGTTAGCATTAGTCATTTCATATTTCCTTATTGACCCGTGTAAAACTAGATTATTTGCACAATAAATCTTCATTACCCTAGAAGAGTCTTTCTATTCCCTTTCTCCATAGAACCAAGAAACCAAGATACAAAGTTTTAGGTAATCTTTCTGGGCTTTAGGTTGAAGATTGAAGTCTATTCATGAATAGCAAAGATAGTCCATTAAGGCCAACAGGTTTCTAAAGTCTTCCTCTGATGTGCATTCCGACTTTCCTTCTGCAGTGCTAATTTTGCAAGGTTAGAGAGGAAGAGCACTTTTGTTCATTGGTTCAGAGCTGACAAAGCCAAGGGCTTCAGAAATTTTTGCATGGCTGTACTGCCGTAATATCAATTACGACTGCTGTACAGTCGTAATATCAATTTATAAATGGTGACTTAAGAACCCATCCCTGCCTCAGGTAACATGCTGAATACTGAAACATACTTCGTGAAATTTTCATCGTGATGAAATAGCCAAAGGCAGAGGCTGAAATATACTAGCTTAGATCTTGAGTACTTGCTGCACTCAAGCACGTGTAAGAGTAGAGTGATCACTCTGAAGTTGAACTAGCAAGTGAACACAAAAAACAAGTATTCCTTTCTTCATTCCCTATAACTTTTTTTTTCATTTCCACAGACTGTAAATTCTAAAAGCCCATACCTCATATTCCTTTCTTCTTTCACCTCTCACTAGTCTTTCAGAGGAAGATCAAAGGTGAAGAAGGACTGTGAAACGAGTTTCCATTGCGCTTGTCACTAAGAGGAATTAATCAAAGGAATTCTTAAACCTAGCCTTCATGAAAACAGTTTGTTGCTAAAGAGAACATTACAGGAAGGTTTATTGATAATTTAAGTTCCTTATCTTCATGTCATACTTGCAATTTTATTTTTTTTTCACATGTGAAGGTATCAGTGAGCTTGGATTTCTTATTGCAATGCCTGTGACTTTTTCGCAGACATGAAGGCAACTTAAGTGTTCACCTGCAGGTTTGTGTTAGTACGAGCTGACTGTTCAGGTGATAAATGGCCTTACCAGTACAATTTTTGGAACTCCACATTTGGTTGGCGCTCGGAGTGCCTGTGCTGCTCTCATGTTGTGCAGATTTCAGCATGTGATTAGCTGGTCAAAGCTGTTTCCATCTCTGCAGCATGGATATAATTTTAACACCACAACAGTTTATCTGCTGAAATTGTGGACAGAGACAGGTTTGTATTGAATGGAGATCCTTTTTCTGTTGCTGTTTTCAAACATACCAGTAATAGATGTAGTTTTATAAACTGATGATAAGCCGAATTAGGAGATTAAAAGCCTGCACTGTATAACTTCTTTTGATTTCTTACACCGTGCAAGGCTTTGCTAACTTTAATACAGGCAAGTGATGACAGATTACTCTAATGCAGTGCAGTGTAAAAGAGTAAGAAAGGAATAAAATTTGTCTGGTTAGAAGGCAACACCAGAAGGAGATAATTTGTTCTAATATTCTGCATAACATAGACTACAGTGCTTGCTTGAATTCTTTTTTGAACAAGGAAATTTGGTTTGGGGAAAGTGTTTGATTGTGGTTTGGTTTGTTAATTTATTGACTAGTGCAATTGCCAGATGATGATTTCCATGTATTTGATTTTCCTTGTGAAGTCTGTGACTTCACCTTCAGCTTTTTTTGGTTTGTGTTTATCTGCTAAAATTATGTTATTTGTTGTATGGGTTTTGGTAGTGACAAGGTTTTGGTAGTAGGGGTGTGGCCTCTGGGAGAAGAGGCTAGGGGCTGCTCCACCATGCAGGATAGAGCCAGTTAGTTCTTGCTTGTGCTGAAATGACCCAGAACCAGCCAAAGCAGAAAATGTCAACAAGGAGGGGCAGTGAGAGAGTGGGTGGGTGTCTGGCAGCCAGCCAGGGTTTAACCTGCCACAAGGATCTCATTTATTTCAAGATGTGTTAACTGCAGGTTTACTCACGAGTGCTTTCCTGTACGTTCTTCAGATATACCCATCCCACTGCTTTTTAAAGGAGCCATCTGTTTTAACAGAGTATCATAGAATCATTTAGGTTGGAAAAGACCCTTGAGTTGAGTCCAGCTGTGAATGTAACACTGGAGTCCACAATTAAACCATGTCCCAAAGCAACACGTCTACACATTTTTTTAAATGCCTCCAGGGGTGGTGACTCCACTGATTCCCTAGGAATCATGTCATGACAACTCTTGTGATGAAGATTTTTTTCCTAATGTCCAGTCTACACAAAGATTGTCCAAAGATGAAATGCTTTGGTAGGTGTGTAAGGTATGCAGGTTCAGGATGGAGAATTGCCATAGTTCTGTGGAGGCAGGAGGTGAAAACTTTAAATATTGTATCCTTTTCCTGTGTTAAATGGTTGGATAGTATGCTGATAATACAAATCAGATAACAAATTAAAAATAAATATTAAAGCCTAATAGTTTTATCTACACAAAGTCTGCTTATCAAAAGCTAAATTTCATTTTGTTATATACCTGTTCCTTTGGTCAGAAGTAAAGTTAATTGATGGGAGAGTCTGAGTTGCATAGCTTTGATTCAAATTCGGTAGTTTAAGAAAGGCAGGAGCTATAATGGCACAGGTCTGTTTCTGAGGAGCCCAAGACTCTATATGGTTCAAAGTCTTACTTCTCTTACAAGAGGAATCATTCAGCACTCTAGTTTTATCACAGTTTATATACTGGTTATATTTGGCTTTTGAGCTTTCTGTGAACATTTTTTATCTGATGATCTGAGTCCAGCAGGAAATGTAAGAACAATTGAACAACTGGCTGAAGCTTGACCTAACATGAGAACTTAAGTGAACATTACTGAAAGAAGGGGAAGCTATTTAAAGTCTTTTATTTGCTACTTTTCTCACTCCTGTGCTGTCTACCATTGTTGTATCTGTGTATGTAGAGACTGAGTAAATTAACTGAGCAAATTAATTGTTTTGAGCTTTTAGAATCATGATGCATGTTCTACTACTAGGTAAAGATAACCAGAAACTAAGCTGGTCCAGCAAGTACCTTCCCATTTTGTATATATGTGAAGAACATATCACCTGTGCTGTGTTGGTTGTTGTGTTCTGTTACCTGGATTCAATTTAGCTGTTAAAGCACTGAGCACAACAGTGGTATTACCATTGTACTATACTAGCTTAAACATAATTATTAAGCATACAAAAATGTTAGGTTCTAAGAATTTGTGATAAGTCATTTTCAGTAATACTTTGTAAATTGTAGAAAACACCTTATCTATATTTTTGGTAACCTGCAAACACTGAAGGTTCCTTTTTTTTCAGTACAGGCAGGAGTAGAACCTATTCATTTAACTGGGTTCATATAACTGGGTTGAAAAACCTTCTCTCCAATGGAGGTGATTGGGTAATGTTATTACACTTCTTGTATGCTTTGATAAAACCTTAAACAAAACCCTACTTTTAAGTAAGCAGAATTATAGCATATATAGAATTAAATAGAACTAAAGCATAGACTCATAGAATGGTTTGGGTTAGAAGGGACCTTAAAGATCATCTAGTTCTAAACCCCCTGCCACGGGCAAGGACACCTCCCACCAGACCAGGTTGCTCAAAGCCCCTTCCAGCCTGGCCTTGAACACTGCCAGGGACGGGGCAGCCACCACTTCATCGTGCAACCTTAATATACTGCGTGGAGCAGTATATTAACATATGCTGATCTGGCTGATGAAAAGCTAAATCTCAGTGGCCGCCACTCTCTCACTAAAAACACGTAGCTAAGATAATTAAGACAGGTCAGTGGGTGGTCAAAAGATAGTGTAAAAAAATGCTTGCAAAGTCAAGTCAGTAGTTAAAAAAATCTTTCATTTATTTTTCTCTTGTAAAATTTAAATAGAACAACTTCTGTAGGGAGAGACTAAAATTATGACCTCTTTCGTTGCAATCAGTGTTTTAATAGTAGAGTTTATAAGCAAAATGTGATCTTAGGAAAGGCTTTAAGATATGTTAGAAAACTAATTTGAAGCATGTAGACAATATAGTCTGATCATCGTAATACCGATCAGACAACTATGTGTAGTAATAACAGTGAGATTCTAATGCATGTATATTGTACAATTTACCATGAATTTGTAAACCACTAGTCAACCTGTTAGAGGGCGTGCAAGGAGGTGTCAGGACAAGGGCAGGGAGATTGCTCACCAATTACAGTCATGGGCAAAACATCCTCCAATCACTAAGGCAACAATACTAAAACCAGAATTATCTGGGGTAATCTCATTTGTTGTGTCACCATCCATGAAAATAACAGAAGATAAATGTTGAAATGAAGTAAATCAAGGGGGAAAAGAGCATAATTAAACAAACAGATTTTAAAACATTAGAGAGAGGCTTTAAAAGATTTTTAGTTTCAGCTCAGTTCATAATATAGCATTATACTAGTGACAGCTGTTTGTTTCTAAAACTTAGTCTGTATGTTAGTAGGTTGAAGCTCTGTTTCGGTGCTGCTCCAAATACTGCTCTTCAGGAACTCAGTAACTGTTTCCAATTACAAGAATAATCATGTGTGTTAACATGGCAATTAACATATTTCTGATTACAGTTTTGCTAGTATAACTTTTTCAGTTTTCTGTGTGTGTATTTCTGTGAGTATCTTGGTGTAAATTCTTAGCTTTGTGGTAGAGTTTGTAAGATAAAACTGCCTTTTTTTTACAGAAAAGTTTGGGTTCACAAGTATTCATAGAGCACCAAGTTTAGGATTTATAATTTTTAGAGACTGATACTTAATTTTATCTGAAACAGCTACTGGATAGTTTATCAGTAATAAAGAAGTGACAATTTAATATTTTGTTAGTTTTACTAACTTAACTGTATTTCACATTGCTTAAACCCCATTGTATTTGTAATTATTGCCTGTTCACATGGAAGTGAAACTGGGGAAGCTCTGCTTACAGCCTCAGCAATGCAGTTGTTTGAAACCATAACATTAAATAATTCACTATAACACCATGTTTCCTGGTTATGAAGAAAGTTGTATTTTCTGTTAAAGCCATCCAGTAACCTGGCCATATGATGAAAGTGTCCACTGTGTAATGGAGTGAAGAAAACAATCTGTGTTACAAAGACTGAACTCTTTAAGGTTACCCATAATTCCTACATGCCTTCTCATGTATTTTACTAAATGTTCTCAAATATATATACATATATTCAATTTTACAATGAAATAACTTGATTATTGAACAAATAAGTTTCCAAGCAAACAATTTACTTCTGTTATTCCCTTCTCCAGGCCCAGATTCTCTGATATAAGAGGTATAAAATACCTTTTTTTGAAACTGGAAGTTCATTAGCTTCCAAAACACTGTGCTGTGCTGCAACCTGGATGAATTTTGCTAGAATCTTAGTGAAGTGCATGCATTTTGGGTAAGAAGGGGCTTAGTGTTCCATGTGTGAGAAATTACAGCATGCCTGTAGACAGTGCAAAAGCTTTTACTCTGAAGTGTTAACTGTTAGGTATCAATCAAGCCCTGGAATAGTTTTTCTCCCCAGATGTTGTCAGGTGTTGAGCAGTGGTCACAGCAAAATTTCTTCATTGATGTCTTCTAATTGATTTTCAAACTGGCTTATTTTGTACTTAGTGTCTTAGGTGCAGCATACTTTCTGGTCCTTGGTCAGAAAATGGAGTAATTTGACAGTGCAAGCAACATTTGAAGTCAAGATGCTTGTTACATGAAGGCAGATGGTCTCCCTGAAAAGCTCGTAAACTAGCAGATGGAAACTGCCACACCCTCTGATGGATAGAATATTGCTGCTTTGACTATAAAAATGTGTTTATTGTGAAGAGAAGTGTCTTATTAAGCTTCTGAATACTCCAAAACGTGGCTCTCTGTTCCTCAACTTCTGACCTTCCCCAAATGAGGGCTTTTCATTCCTGTGTGTACTCCATCTCCAGAGCCTCTCTTGTCTAGCAGCGTAAAGACTCAATTTGCCATATTACACTTCTTGGACTGAAGGTATGGGCAGATTGTCAGTCTACCTAATGGACTCCACTTAGATGAAATGCTTCAGCTTTTTCTGGTCATGTGTAAAAGTGAGCATCCCACTGTGGTATACACACTTTGTTCAGCAAAACCTCGGGATTCCCACGTTCTGCACTGCTTTGAGAGTTCCTCCAGCATCTTTCAGTTGTCCTGCTCTCTGGAGGCTGTGAGCCCCATTCACCTGAATGTCTGGACAGCAAGTCTGATGACATTTTCGTTTTTGTGAATTCAGAGCATCTAATTTAAAAGAGGCAGGGAAGACTGTTAATGAGCATGCTGTGTATTTCTATACTGGAGGGGGCCATGCATTGTGCAAGTGGAGCTCTGCAACTAACAGAACTGTCAGTGACAGGCATAGAAAATTCCTTTTGTTTTGGAGACAGTTGTGTTTGTGATAAACATGTATAATACAAATCTTTATCAAAGACTTCAAGGTAAGGAGAGCAATTTGCTGGAGCTATTTGTCCTTATTATCACAGACTTCCCTGTTGGGGACTGCTGCCCTCTAACCTGTCTCTTTCTCATACGAAGGAATATTTAAAAAGGGCAAGCTCTCTTCTCAGAAATTCTCAAAATGAATTATGTAGCATATATCTTAATGTTTCTGGTTGGCTGGTAGTGCTCTTTGGGAACCATGCAGGCTTTATTCTCCCAGAACAGAAGAAATTTCTTCCACCTGCTGCAGACCCATGGCAGTTATAGAAGAACTATTGTTGTGAAGTAACCCCGCTGACCCCTGAGCGCTGTGCTTTGTACTTCACTGAGAGGTCACATAAAAGGTTTGGGAGAGCAGTAGTCAGTAATTGTAGGAGTGATGCAGTTGAAATGCCTTATTCCTGCCACCCTTGCCAGATAAAGCTTGTCTGGAGCAGAATATGCATGCATACCCCTACAAGAAGAAGAAAATGGTTATTTACTCATAATGTCTTTTCAGCTTTGAAGCACGCTGTAGTTAATGTAGGTCTTACCAATTTCTCTTAATCTCTGCTTTTAGCTATCCTTGCTACCATAGAGTTTAATTTAGTGATTTGGGGATTCCTGACCACTCTGCTTTCAGTGCATTCATACCTGTTCTTCACAGAGGAAACTAAGGCGGAGATCTTGAATATTCTCCCATTGATTTGTTTTTAACAATAACTTTGTTAAAAAATTATTTATTAACAATAAATTTGTTTCAAAGTGTGAACCACTCTATTGCTGTTAAACTGGAGTTCTTGAGATTTTTCTGTTTTGAGGGGCAAGTAGCTGTAGGCTTAAAGCAATTGAAGAGACGAGAACTTCAAGTAATTTTCTTACTATTTATGAAATACTTGAAATCCCGGTGTTGCAGAAACCTCCTTGTGTTGCAGAAACTTTGTTTACCCTAAAGAAAATGGTGAATCATTTTTCATGCTGTCGGTAGTAAAGACTGTTTCTTCCAAAAATACTGTAGCACTCTGTGAAAAGTACATTGAAATTGAGGACTCCAGGTGTAGCAGTTGTTTCTGAATGTCTGTGTAATCTATAATAACAACTCTGTATATTCAGTACAGAGAATTTGAAACAGTCATCCCTGTGGATGTGACATAGGTGATGCAGAGGAGTGCAAGAGACCACAAAAGAAAAAGCACGGTTCTTCTTTTAGGGTTCTCATAAAGCCAGTCTTTATGTCATCTCTGTATTTGGGCAAGAAAGTCTGCTTATGCTGGGGAAAAGCATAATCTTGATTTTTAAAGTCCAAGTTAGAAATCCATATTCTGGACAGCCAGGATGGTCTAGAGATAGAAGCAACATATTTTGTCACTGAAAAGAAATAAATGACTGGCTTTGCCTTCTGAAGAGAAATTAAAATTTAAAAATTTGCAGTGATCCAGGTATCTATTAGAACCAAATCAAGTAAGGTCATTTGGAGGGTTTGTTTCTTTTAATGTCTTCTGCAAGACGACCAGTGTTTCGCTGAATGTTTCTTTGGTACAGTCACTAAATGGCCTGTACCTGGATCTGTTTATTGCTGAGTATTTGTATATGCCTTTGCCTAAATGTTATTTGCCTTTATTACACGAAGAAAAGCAAAAAGCTGTCTTGCTCCATATCCTAGTGGAGCAGGTACTGTGTAATTGTGTTTTTAATACATATCAGAAAAGCTGTCGATATTCAGAACAATAACTTCTGTACCAAGTATATAGAGATCAAATTTAAAACTTCATTGCTAGCTGTTAGAAGTAAGTAGAGTGGGTTCTTAGAAACATTTGAAGTTTTTTTTAAACACTGAAAGAAAATGTAGGTATTTTAATGAGTTTAAGAAATTTTGCACTCTCTGCAGAGTAACATAATATTGGTGCATAAGTCAGATGTTTGAGCTGGGTGATCCAATTCAAATAATTTCTGCAGTCTGTGTTGGCCTGACCTCTATAACATCTGTGTAGCATTTTCTGTGTGCAGGATTTCAAAGGGATATGTGTGAAGTCCGTTTGGTCCTCTTACAAATCTACTAAATAATAAGTCATTAAGCATTAAGTAGTAGCGATAGATGGTATCTTAAAATATTTTTATAAAATTAAGATTCATAAAAATACAGTCGACACTTGTAGAACTAGAAATAGTTGCTATTCTGCTTAACTAGTGAGATGTGGCATAGTAGCATGATTTCTCAAATAGATGTTGATCTTTCTTGTTCTTTTGTGGGAAGCAGGAATAAGTAACATCTGCAGCAGCATATTGCTATCAGGCAATCTGTGGAAGTTTCCTGTGCTGATCTCTACAGCATCAGCAATACGAGTTCCACTGCCGCCCAGTTTTTCTTTACCTTGGCGGGGAAGGAGGAATGTTGAAAAAGCCATGTCTTCCCATGTCTTCCTGGGGGCTTGGGGGTTTTTTTGGTTTTGTTTTTTTGGGGGTTTTTTTGTTCGCTTGTTTAGCACCACCCCAACCCCCCACACACATCCCTCTCCCANTGTATCTCTCCCCACCCCCCAACTGTGTCTGACTTGCCTGACAGGAAATTTTCTAATTGCCGGAACAGCTGGTCACAGCAAAAACGCCAGGGCTCTGGTGTTCTCTGCTAGACTTATGATCGCTCAGTCAGAAAATCTAAACATCATGGTTTCTTAGTCATGTTCAAGTTTCTGGCTCTACGTGTTCGATCTGTTCGGGTGAGCTAAGTTTCCTATTTAAAAGAGTTAGGGGGAAAAGCAGAAGTTTCATTACGCTTCTAAGTTCAAAGCAGTTTTAGGCTTTCACTGCTTTGGGATTAATGGTGTTTGTATACAAAGCCTTTTGTGTTTTCTTTTAGAAAAAAAAAATAATTCTTGTGTGGTTATATTGTGTAGAAGTTTCTAAGATGGCTGTTGATAATTCAGCCTTATTGGGAAATTTTCAGCTGTATAGAAATACTGTTAAACTTACCTTTTTTCCCCCTCTACAAATGTATGACTTTAGATGTCTGTTAAGCTTTCTCACTTAAGAGTCTAGTTTTATTAAAAACGTATGTATTTTTAAAATTAATACTTAGTGGTTATTTTAATAGTTAGATTTTCATGTAATTGTAAAATATGGATTAGTGTGGAGTAACTTAAAATAACTCAGGCTTATTAATATCTTAAGTTTACTTTTGAAAACAATATTTAGCTGCAACATGTCACTGTACTTATGTTCTGGTTATTTCAGCTTTTAAATTATAATTTAGTCAGAGCAGATAATTTGTATAATTTGTCTTGTTGAGTGTGTATTTGAACATTAAAGGTGTTTTTTTTTTAAGTTGAGAAAAATCTCTAGTGGAGAACTGTGTTATGACTAAATGCTGTTTCTGAACTGTATAACAATACATGTAAACGTGCAATGGGATACAGCATTTTTGTCATTGAAACTCAAATCACTTTTCATGTTTCTCCTCCTGTAAGTCTGCAAATACTTTTCAGTGAAAAAGCCAACCTTTTTGTGTACTTTCTAAAGACAAGTAGGTCTATTATTTTCTAAATAGGGGTAGTAGTTTAACATCTGTTAGCTTATGCATTGGTTAAAACTCTGCAATATGTGTTAGAAAATTAAATTTGCTTGTCATAACTGAAACACTAAAACAAGATACACAAGTAAACCAATTGAGCATAGACTGCAGTAGGTGCAGGTTTCTAGTGTAAACCTTGTAAAATCAACATTTATCAACTCAAAGCCTTTATATTACAGTTCTTTTCCACATCAAAGGTATTTCTTGGAAGTCTTTGATTTTTAAAAAAACTTTTTATCTACTTAAGGCAGCATGATTATGTTGTCTTTAACATTCAGTTGATTTTAAAATACTAAGTGGTGCAGCCTGTAAACATTTTAGGATATAATCTCAATAAAACAGGAACCATTGCTTTCATAGATTAGTAGTGAATATGCTCATGGATGGTTTTTTTAAATCATTGATTTTTTTTTCTTTTCTTTGATTTTTTTCTTTAATTGTGTTATTCTGAAATGTTAGTGCTTACAAAGTAAGAACAAAACTTATATCAAAGTTACCAGGAAAGGAAAGTTCCACCCAATGAGTATTTTTTTCCAACACTGACATGCACATTCTAGTTCATGAGATAATTTCATGGTATTTTAACAGAAGAGAAATGAATTACAAAACTGCTTTTGTTGGCCAATATCGAGCTTTTCAACTCCTTTCAGGAATTGCTCAGCTTTACCTGCTGAACAACACAGCGCTCACATTTAAGGAGTAGGGTCCTCCTACTCTCCTGGCCTTTGTGTTTACATTTGGAGAAGGAATTATCCAGAATTATCTCCAGAATTATCCTCCTAGCCTGGCCAGTCATGTTTATCCACAGGACCTCATTCTACCTTTGACTTGTTGCTCTCAGACAGAACTCATTCTGCAAACTGCTATCTTGCTTCATCTTTAACACCAACAGAATGGGGAGAGTTCAGTCTCAGTAACCACATCTGCAGTCTTCATTGTGTGTGTTGGCTTCTCGGAACAAACGTGGACATAGACATCTTTCTAGATCTCAAAACTGTTGTAGTAGAAAGCCAGGATTGGCAAAGTGTGGACAGTATACAGTAAGGAATAAATACAGTAATTATTTTTTTTTTCTGTATACTCTCTATGCATTGTTTTTGCTCTTATAAAGTTAATGATTTAAAAATAAAATCAAATTCAAAAAAATGAAACTGAACATTTGCAAATAGCGTTTAGGAAATTTTTTTTCTGTTAGGTAAGACAATAGATCTGAAAAAAAAAAAAAATAGACCATCTGCAAAAAATAATTGGATGTCAGTTGTAAGTTAAGTTTTTCCATCTTTTAAAAAGAAACAAAGACACAAATTGTGAAAACCTGTATTTCTGACTACAGATGTCCACATTAATTAGAACTTACTTCTCCTGTATTCTTTGTATTTTTTTTTTTTGCTACTAGTGTAGAATAAACAGACACAGAATACCCTGAAGTCAGATTGACTTAATTTTATGCATGGTGATGCTTTGCTTTTTGTTATATTAGAATAACTGCTACTTCAAAAGCATGCTACTTTTTAGAACATTTGTGTGTACAAGCATTTAAGTAATCATTAGTTCTATTAAGCAACTCAAATTTAATGTTAGCCAAAGAATGGGTTTTATTCCATGGTTTAGCTCATTATGTACTGGACTAGTGGGAGACTGTGAAATGCTTGTTGGACATGGAATTTTTTTTAAGGCAGTTTTGAATTTAAAGGTAGAAGTATTTATGAAGGTATATGGAATGTGTTTGAGATTTAAAAAAAAATACCTAGACTGGTGCACTCCTTGTATCTTTAACTTCCTAAACTTAATAAGGTTAATATAGTTAACAACTCCCTTTAAAATAATAAAGATTTCCATGAGTCCTAGTACAGAAGGTAAAAGTAATTGGTTTTCAGTTTGTTGACTTTTTACTTCAAAAAGCATAGCTTATACAAGTTTTATTTCATCAGGTAATACTGAAAATTCATCCTACATTCATAACAAGTTGAGAAAGTAAAAATGCATCTAGGAGACTTCCTGTCTCAAGGGAGGGGAGGAAAAGGAAATTATGTATATGAGCTGAGGAGCTGTGCCAACACTGAGTCATCCTTTTAAAACCACTTGATACCCAATAAGCATAGTGTCCTTACAGGGCATATTTGCTTTATATAACTTAGGCACCAAGGTTTAATATCATAGTCAATAGTTCAGGAATTGTTTCTCTTTGGTTACAAGAATCAACATTATTGTGCTTGTGACAGAAAAATATTTTGCCAAATACAGCGATGTCCAACTGACCTCTGACAAGCACAGTGAAGGCTAACAAGAGTAATAAAAGGGAACTTGCAATCATGGTTGGAGCAGTGTTGGGTAACTTTCTGGGACATCCACTTTTCTGTTTTCAGTCTTATCTTTGGTTCGACTGGATATACATGTGCCTCAAGAACACGTTTCTTTCCTTAGAGGAAGCAAAACATTCCTGAGAGAGAAGTGAAATCAAAGCTGCGACTTCCATAATGAAGATGGGAAGATCTAGTTACATATCTGACACATGAAAACTGATAAAAGCAATATTTTTTGCTGCTGCTCAACTTTCAAATGGAAGTTTGCAGTTTTCTCTTTATAATTTGGATTTGCTTTTTTGGAAGTTGTGTGGTCAGTAGTAGAGTGATGCTGAATTTGAGTTTGTCAGAAACGTTAAAATTAAGTGTACTGGGACAGTAATACAGGGAATTTCACTATGAAGTAGCCTTTACACTAATAGAAATTACTACTGCCTTTCTTATAAGAGAAGTGTTGCACTTCAATAGTTGAAATGTGTATATCTTTATTTCAGAAACTTAATTCTAAAATTTATATTAGGAATGTTGTCATATCTTGAAAGATGGCTAATGTTTGTGGAGGGTGTTCACCATACTGGCAATAAAGATCTGACTTAGTTGTTATTAAAACTGGCAGAATTTTTTTTTTCCCTCATTCTGGTTCCTGACTGTATTGAATTCGAAATTCCAGAGTTAGAAACTTTCTTAATGGTGATTCTAGCTGTATGTTATCCCTATACCAAATAGATCTATAAAACAGATTTTAATTTATATAAATATATGTTATTATATATAAATATATATTTATATATATATATTTATGTATTTATATATTTATATATTTATATAAATATAAATTTATATAAATATATGTTATTTTAAATGGCAAATATTCATAGAACAGTTCCTAGAAGAGTTTCTGGTGGGAATCCCCCCAGCATTTCTTAATGGATTAATATTGTCCATTTAGAAGGAGTGTTAAGAATAGCAGTGTTAGCACAGTCAAATGCTAACACAGGTATGAGGAACAAAGACTCTCGCACAATTTGGGGGAGGGACTTTGGTAGACAGTGACTCTGAAAGGAGCAGCAGCAGCAGCACTGAGCACTCAGCTGAATGCAGCCCCAGAGTCGATACCTCTCAACCTGTCTCTGCAGGTCTGGGCAGGAAGATTGTGCCTAGGAGTGACATGAGGCTATTGCTTTATATGCAGAATAAACCCAGTCCACTGTGGTTGTATACAGCAGGGATGCAAGGCCTTCCAAAGTAACTTAGCTGATCGAGTGATATACTAGGAGCTGGAAGATCACTTTACAGTGAAAAATCTAAACAAAGTCTCACTTATCTGAAGGGGAAAATTAAATCATAACTGAGTTTGTAAATCCCTGTGTAGACAGTGCTTCTGGCTCTACCTTCTTAACCCTGATCTGCAGTACAGAATTAACAGATGCAGGTGAAACCTGCATAATGTTGGAACCAGGAATTTCAGTATTATTTTCTCAAGTAGTTACCTATCCTGGCTCAGATAATAAATTATTCATTGAGACTAAGAATAGTTTATCAGTTCATTCAATGTTTACCTTAAGTCAAAGTTTTAACACCATTTTTACAGTTTTTGGTCAGCATGACATCAACAATATTTGCTGTCAAGGAAGAACTATTTTTGAATAACAAGACCTGTCTGAGGATTTTTTTTGTGTATGCCAGATTTACCTCCCTCTAGGTTTCATGAACTCCAGTATGTATAGTCATGCCTGTCCTAGAGTCCTGTGCCTCTTATTATGGAAACACAATTTATTTTAAAGCCCTACAGAGAGGCAACTTGCTTCTCAATTCCAAAAACAAATGTATTATGGATTTTTTTTTTTCTTCCCAGAAATAGCATTGTAAAATTCATCTGCTTTGTTTTATTTAAAATTGTTGTGAGGGTTAGTGTTTTATCCTTGTTCCTTTTTTTGTATTGGTTATTTCATAACTTCCATCTGTGTTAGATGGAAAAGGGGTTGGTAGCCTTTTACTTTTTCTCATTATGAAACCTTTTATTCAGATGTTAGTGTTGGTGTTGTATTTCTTGATATATTTCGTACAGCTAGCAAGTGTGCAGAGGAAAAGTTCCATCATTGCCGAGTTGTCAGCTGCTGAAATGGACTGTGCTGCCAAGGAATTTTTCACCAACATCTAGGTGGTGTTCATTTTGTGGGAAAGAGAGCATGCAGCTTTGTTTTGCTCTCATTTTTGTCCCTTTATTAACAGAATACGGATGTTGTGTGTTTTCTTTAGTATTGTCTTCCTCTCATGCAAAGGACTTGAGATAATACACAGTTATTCATCATATATCATGCAGTAGGAAATTCTGGGGTTTTCTAAATCCATATGTGAAGTTCTTCATAAAGAGAATTTCCTCAGAAATCTGTTTCTGAATTTGTCAGATGCTTCGTGGTGAAATATGAGTCTGGTGAAGGAGCCTTTTTTTTTGTTTAGCCTTTAACTGCTTTTGCTTCCTTTTTTGTCATCAAATGAGAACACACATTTTCCCCAATAGTAGTCATCAGAATTATCAGAAATGCAATGCTGCTCCTTTTGAATTGTTTTAGTGTGGTAAAAATAAATGGAAAAAAAAAATAGAGCATTCTTTCAAAAAGTGTTAATCTACAGGTATTTGTAGCATGGACTGCACATACTTTGTGCTTGATGTTACAAAAAATAAACTGGCAGTTGTTGTTACAGTGTACATAGTTGACCACAAATACATTTGTAAAAAAACCCAAATAAAAATTGAAAGTATCTTTCCTAGCTCCCTTCAATCCCCAGTTTTGTTGTACATACATATCCTTGTTAGAGATCTTACCTATCTTGGGTTTGGTTAACTTGCTGTATTTCATCTGATTTCAGTTTAATTTCACTGAAGCTGACAACAGGGATGATGCAGTCAGTATTTCTGTTCAGGATGGGTCTAGTTAGCTTTCAGAGGGTCACATTCTATTTGACATGAATTCTTTTGATATCTTAAGCTGTAAATGTTTCCCTAATTTTTTAACTTATTTTTCAAATTTTATGTTCCTTCATGACTTTGCACTTGTTAGGTGTTACTTATGTGTAGAAGCTATTTCAATAGACCTTTCCACTATTTTTATTGCTGTGAAACTTTACATTTTAGATAACTGCTTTTTCTCTGCAGTGTAATACATCATAATTTTAACTTACAGTCCTTAATATCTTAGAAGTATCTACTCAGATCTTTGTCACTCATTGTGAAGCTGATGAAATAACTGCTCTTTCAATAACTGTTCTCTAAAATATGCTCAGAAAAGGGACTGCAGGTAAACTCATCTGTGTAAAGCAAGTAGTGTTTTATGCTGTCCAGCTTTGCATGGGCTAATTCTTTGCACAGAACCATTTCCAGATCTCCTACCAGAAATTCATAAATGTGAAGGATAAATTCCTACATGGGATTCTATGTGGAGATAAGCTCATGTTTTTCTCTAGCTTTTCTGAGTTAACTGAGAAATGGTTACCTAAGGCTCGTCTGCTTCTACTTCCTTTATGGTTTGAACTCCAGTTTCCTTTTAATACATTATCTAGTAGCTGTTCCTGTCATGAGATCTTGGAAACAAATACAAGTTGTTTATGTTAAAGCAGACTTAATTTAGTCTTAAAAAGTGAAGATAAATCCACATAAATTCAATTACTAGAACAAAAGAGAGTATTTAATGTTTGCAAAGTACCTAAAATGTGGATAGTTTTTTTTCCAGCAACATGATTAGGCTAATATTTTTTTAACATAATGTTGATTAAATAGGTTTTCACTGCTTGCCTAGGAGGTGTGTATCCTTTTTTTTTTCCTGACAAGCACGTTTGACATGCTGACAAGCATGTTTCCTGTTGTAATTTGCAGCTCATTCCTAAATCAGAAAAATGAGTCAAGTGAGTTTTTCTTATTTAGATTTGATTTGTCTGTGGAATATAGTCCATTCAGTGTTCTCTCCTATGTATGTATAAATTACTGTGTGTAGATATATATTATAACATACCTTACTATGAGCTCAATTATACTGAGATACTTACTGACCATAATAGTTCTGACTTGCAAATGGTGTCAGTACAGGAAGTTATTCTGAAATAGTCTTGTTTTAAATTCACACCCAAACTTACTTGGCACTCACTTCCCTTCAAGGCCAGTGTTGATTGAACACTCTTATCCTGTTAAAGAAACTCAGAGTAATGTTACCTTCTGTTTATTTCCTTGTATTCTATATTTAGTTTCACAATAATGGAAGCCTGTAGCAACCACTTTGAGTTGGATATTTTTGCTTTTTGGTAGATGTGGCTTTCTGTGACATTTTGCATTCTAGTGTGAAGGCCTTGGCTAGAAAAAGAAATTTATTTCTCAAGACTTTTATTTAGATATTGGTGAAATATAAGGTTTGAGAAAAGGGAGCTCTGCCAGCTAGCAGCATTGCAGAAATTAAGCATAGGCAGTCGGGTGTAGTTGAAACTGGAAAGAAGATCTCACCTTTGCAATGGCCAGATTACTGGTGACTGAGTATATGTAGTGGTGTGAAAGTTGTCAGGAAATGGAAGAACGCAGAGAAGGACTAGAGCCATTAGCACACTGTATGTCATCTCATTTAATTTTAATTTATCACATTGGACAAATGTTTTGTTTTCCAAGTATCACGCTATAATCAGAGGCAAAGCTGAAGACGAATTGAATACCAAGCTTAACCCCTGGCTTCTCTTCCAGCTTACTGTAATACAGCTTCTATCAACCAATGTAATTACTGAGGTTGGCTGAGAAAGAGGTATCCTTTTACTGTGTGAAAGGCTTGTATTTTAATTCCAATAGACAGTGGGTACAGTAAGAGTTGGGTACTTCCATATATAATTTGCTTTTCTATAACAGGCTTAGCTTTTGTATTTTTAGCTGCATTTGCAAAATACTATGTAGGTTGCAATAAGAAGCATTTGGCAATTATGTCAGAAAAGGAAGCTGCAAATTTGCGAGTAACTGTTCATCATAATCTTGCACCCAAAGTATATTATGGATAAGCTGAAGTAGGATATGGCCCGACTACCATTTCATTTAAAACAGAGTTGTATTGGGTCTTACAAGGACTGGAAAGTAGCTGAACCCTGAGAAACTGTGAAGACTGGGAATAATCTCATTGTATCAGGAACGTGAAGTGATGGTGTGGGTTTTCTGGGTTTTGTTTTTTTGAAGGTGCCCCAAATAACCACTCAGAAATTGGTTGCATAATAATTGTGTTGCACAAAAAATATTTATTTATTGGTATATAGAGAACTATAGTATCTCCTTCATTGCTTGCTTTAGTCAAATTTTCTGATGCCGTTAAATCAATGATTGCATTGCATCTCTGAATCTGGGAAGATAAAAGAAATACTTGAGGAAGTTACTCAATACTTGAGCCTCACACAATTTTTACTTTCCTAAGATTGCCAGGGAGCTAATAGATAAAATGGTTGACCTGAAGTGCATCAAAGTATCCATAGTCATATGTACTTGGCAATCTGAGATTGTCTAAGATTGCAGTGGGTGTTTTAAGTAGTACATAATCCAACTGATCATTTACTAATTTAGAAGATAAAAATACAAGTGCCCACCAGAAAATAATTCACTTGATAAATAAATGGAATCAATATTTCTTAAAAACTCTGTAAAAGTTTGAAAAAATCTGAAAAGATTCAGCCTTGAGTCAATTATGGTAGCATTTGTTCTTGAAAGGAAAAATTAATTTAGATTTATTAGTAGTACATGAGCACGCGCAAAATTTTGACTGAGAAATCTTTTTCTTTACTTTCTTATTTTAAAAGTTACCAGGATGTTCTGTGCATTATTCCAAAGCATATGTTGTAATTTTTTAATACGCATGCACAGTTTCACACGCTCAGGATTTGTTACTTGCGGTTTGCTTCCAACTTCAGATGGAATCTTTTGAAAAAATAATATTTTGAAAGAGCAATATTGATGCCGGAGAGGCACGTGTTAGAGGACAGAGATGTGTATGGGCAGTTGCTGTGCACTTATACATGGTACTGAAATGACCAGATACAAAAGGATAATTTGGGTAGTAGTTCATGTACATAGATTTTGCTGAATACTTGTAAAATATACAGATTAGTGCTGTAGTAGCACAGCTTTAGAATGCTGCATCTACTCCCTCATCACTGGAACTAATTGGTGCACATTTTGGTGCAAGTAAGAAATAGTGTTGGTGATATAGTGGGACAGGTTAGAGTATACTTAAGCAAAAAGGATGTCAGTGGGCCCTGATAGGATGCATAAAGCAGTGCTGAGGGACTTGGCAGATGTCATTGCCAGACTGCCCGTTATTATCTTCCAATGATGAGACATGCTTGAGCATTGAAGGAAGGCAGATGTCACATCCATCTTCAAAGAGGAGGAACCAGGGAACTACAGGGTGGTCAGTCACACCTCGATCCCTAGGAATGTGATGGAACTACTGGTACTGGAAAGTATTTCCACATTTATGAACAAGAAAACTGCAATCGAGTTTAGTCAACATGGATTCACAAAGGTGAAATCATGTTTGATCTACCTAAAGGGAAGATGCAAAGAGGACTGAGACAGGCTCTTTGCATGTCTTTTTGTGCCCAGTGGCAGGACCAGGGGCAGTGGGCCCAAACTGAAACACAGGAGGTTTGCTCTGAACATCAGGAAACACTTTTTCCACTGTGTGGGTGACCTAGCCCTGGCACAGGCTGTCCAGGGAAACTGTGGAGTATCCATCCTTGGAGATACTTAAAGCTGCCTAGACATGGTTCTGAGCTGTAGGTGGCTCTGCCTGACCAGAGGGCACTGGACCAGATGACCTCCAGAGGTGCCCTTGCAACCTGAACCTGCCTGTGATTCTGTGAAATACATCTGAGAATTCCTCATTATATAGAGGAAAAGTATTCTTGGAATAATTTATTCACAATAGCCGATGGAAGGGATAGGAAGGGAATGCACAAGTAGAAATGGTAGTTTGTATATTTGTTTTATGTACATGAACTTACAGTCAGTGCTGCTTATGTTGTATTGCATGTAATGTCTGTGTGTTTTTCAGATGACTAAGAATGCAGGTTTTTGCTTACTTTTGGGCAGTTGCCGAAAAGTTCTGAAAGTCTTTCCTTGGCGTAAGGAGTGTTGCTTTTGAGGGGATTCTCAAATCCTATGCAGTAAATACAGAATTAAGTGCAAGAACACAAAGTCTAGAAGATCCACTCGAGAGCTTTCAGTTTCTCTTTTCTCACAGAAGAGGGGCTGCTGAAGACTGGCAGTTTTTATAAATTAAGCTCTCCTTGAGAAGAGAGAGTCAAATTCTTTTCCTCACCAGAATTTTCTCTGTGGATAGTGGAGAGTTAACTGCTGCTGAAGTGGGGGTGGGAGGGTGTGCTGCTGCTTTGCAGGAGAAATGTCTGGAGCCTTGCAAGGTCTTGTAAGGGTGAACATCAACATTGCTGCAGCATATTGGTCCTCATTCAAATATTGAAAAGGAGGGCTTTCCAAAGAGATCTGGTCTGTGTGCACTCCAGGTGTGCTTTCAGAGGACTAAATTCTTAAGAATATTGTTTTTCATTAATGGGTTGTGAATCTGAAATGGAAATTATGAACCAAACAATCATAGGCCCAAGCACAAAAGCTTGGAAATCACCAAGTTGTTATTGCCAAGTGTTACTCTCCGGATTCCAATGCATCCCTAAAAGTTTAAGCCACATAGTTACTAGACTAATTTTGTAACAGTTCTAATTTTTTGTGTGTGTGTGTCTTAATTATGCAAATAATGTTGCTTAGTGTTTTTACTTTACATTTGGAAGCGTGTAGTGTGTTGGATTCAGTAGCACCAGTATTTTTCAGCATACTGTGAATTTATAAACATTTTAAGAAGATGCATCATTAACAAACTTATTCCACTCTTCTGTTTTTCTGTCAGGATGAAGGAAGTATCAAAGAAATTGCAATAACTCACCATGTAAAGGAAGGACATGAGAAAGCAGACCCTTCACAATTTGAACTTCTGAAAGTGCTAGGACAAGGATCCTTTGGAAAGGTTGGTAACTGTACTCTTGTGGACCCAATTGTTCAAGAGTATAGCACTGAATAGTATTAGGAGTGAAATATTTATAACAGCCACAGTATACCATTAAAGCAAAGCTACAAGTGAAAACTGGCCACTGTAATTGTGGCAAATTGTTTTAAAGTAGTAAATAAACTCTGTAGAAAAACTGGCTTGATATGAAGTAATTTTGTATTCACTGTTAAAATGGAATGACATTTTTGTGTAACCACTCTTCTATTTTTGAGGGGGTGAGGCTTGAAAGGTTTTTGGTTTTGTTTTTGTAAGTATTTGTAGTTGCTGTCTTGCTAATGGGAGGTTATCACCAGTACAAAAGCTATAGGCAGAATTTATTTTTGTAGCAGATTATAATTTTAAAGATGAAATTTTATGCAATAGTGGCTGATGTAGTAAATCTGATTCATCCTAGTTGTGTTCGTGCTCATTATTACCTGTCATAATTTGGTTTAGTCACAACATACGTAGACATTTATTTGAAGGTCTGTGAAAGACTCAATGTTTCTGGCATTTAGCGAGTACAATCCACACTGTGATATTTCAGTTAAGCTTGGAAATCTAAATATTTAGAAACTATGCAATTTTGTACTCAATTAAGAATTCACTGAGAAACCTAATTCCAGTGGTGGTTTCCTATGTTGTTTGATTTCATCCAGAGTCCTAACCAAGTTTTTACCTGGAAATCTTCAAATTAGGAGAGGTAAATCATTCAGGGGCAAGGATATGTAAGATGATAATTTCAACATTCCCTTTTCTCGATACTATTAAATTCAATGCTGTAATTGCTGGGGGAAGGGGAAGGGGAATGCACAAGTTGAAAAAGCAAAAATAATTAGCTGTCTAGCTGACTCAAAGTCTTGCAAAATGCCAGTCTTGTCCTCAGTTGTTTTTGTGTTTATCCAAAAAGGATTAATATTGCAAAACCCATAATCCCTTTTTCCCAATAATTTGAGAAATTGCTACTACTTCCCATTCAGTTTCAAAAGACTAATTGCTTCTCAGGGTCTCTTAATGATGATCTGATTATGCCTGGATAGTGCAAAGAGATGTAAATGTAAATAGGAACCAGAACAAGAAGAAACACAAATTTGTGATTTCATGTGACATGTTAAAAATTCTCATATAACACAACGTGTCTCTGTGTTTTTTCATAAATAAATAGAAAACCTGTGGTAGGTACATGTTTTTCTTCTTTATTTCTAAATTTAAAAATTGTCTCTACTGGAATTCATTGGTATTATGGATATTTAAAACCATCCCACTCAAGAAGTCCCATTATGCCACAGAAGGAAATTAAACACACTTTAATTGAGGCTGGTTTTACTTCACTGATATGTACAAAACTCAACAGAATCACGTCATAAAAAAATTACAGTTTTGTGAAACAAGAGGTTGGTTGTTTCAATTTTATAGTTGGTTTGTTGAAAATTTTCTTACACTTTGATACATGTAGTTTTCTTGGTCAGTTTTTGTACAGTTTTATTTTCCTATCTCATAATTATTTTGTTAGCACTACATGCTAACTCTATGCAATCTTAAGAATTCTGATAAGGCAAAACTAGAGGTTAATATTTAAAAGCTGAATTTTGTATTTCAAATTTTTCTCAGCTTCTGAGAGAACCTGAATTTGTCCTTTCTGTGATTTCTCACAGAAATCAATTCAATTAAATTTAATTTGAATCAACATTTTAGATTACAAGATGAATAGTAGGCAAAAATGAGAGCTTCTTTGACAGTTTTAATTTCCTAACAATAGTAATACTGGGAGGAATAATAAGGTTGTGTTTAATTTTAAATAATACTGACTATTTGAATTTGTTAGCAAAATGTAGTGGTCTGACTTGCCCTTCTTTTCTTTTAAGAATTAATTTTAATTTTCAATGCAGGTGTTTCTTGTCAAAAAAATCTCAGGATCAGATGCTAGACAGCTTTATGCAATGAAGGTATTGAAAAAGGCCACCTTGAAAGGTAAGTACTGTTTACAGAGGAAAAAAAAAACAAGAATAAATCAGGGACGTTATACCAAAACTTAATCTTTACACACATGCTGTTCAACAGGTTGTATCTTAGACTGTTCTTCTATCAAACAGCAAACAGCAGAATATACTTCCTTGTACTTTAAACCCAGAAGGACTAAGCAAACAGCATTACTATATTGATAGCTATAGGGGAAAGTAGGTTTCTTTCCATGCTAAGTTTGTTAGGTGACGATGGTTTAATTGAGTAGTTGTGTTACATCTGCCACCTGACTTGCTCCAAAGCTGTTATTTGAAACTTAATAGCCTTCGTTTTTTCATGTGCTGTGTATCACCAAGGAGACAGTTAATACCTTTTGCTCAGTTTATATTTAGGTCATGATATTTAAAAGTGCATTATAGCAGCTGCTTTTTTCTAAAGGTTCTAAACAAAGGAGTTTTAAGTCTTTCTGTAGAATAGAAGTATACAGTACAGTTTCCCTGAACTTTTGACATTTATTCTAGATGTACAATGTATTTGATAAGATCTTGAGTTAATCATCTAAGCTAATGGAGCACAAATGAATTGTTAATGGGGTTTTTTTTGTTTCTTGTGTGGTTTTGGTCTTGAAATGGTATCAGTAACCAAATAAGTTCAAAACTGAGCAATCTTAAATCTGTCCTTTAGAATTTCATAAGAAAAATGAATAATGTATTTTTTACATTCGTTAAAATGAAGGTGATCTTTCACACTAATCCCTTAACCAGAATATGTATTTACTGCTTTATGCCATTTTCAATGCTTCTGGTTATTTGTAGTTCTTCTAATTTATGACTCTTCAGAAATTGCAGTAATTTGGGGATGGCTCCAATAACCTATAGTACTTTACCCGTGTTACTGATTATTGTATTCTTTTGCAATTTTAACCGACAGTTTCATCTAAAAATATTCATAAAACAACAAAAACTCGTACTGAGTTGTGAACTTCTGTTAAAATATTGAACCTGAAATTTTTCTGCTGAAGATCTAGTGCTGAGTATCTCTCTTGCAAATCTCATTATGTATCACTTTCAGGGTGTGTTTTTGAACAGTTTCCTATATTTTGAGTCCTCTGTGGTTTGTGGCATGTGTTATTCTCATTCTTTACTTCCTATTTCTCTGAAATTGATTTCCAGTCACTTAAGGTGCTTTGATATCCTAAATGGCCTTTCATTCTCGAGCCTGCTAATAGCTCAGAACTGGAGTAAAAGGTCATTCAGCAGTTGCTTTTTTGAGATGTTTGATGGCTTCTTTCTATTACCTTTTGATTGTGGTTTAAAGTTATGTCTAAAAATTACCATAGAAGCTGTGAATCTAGCTTTGCCTACAAATGGCAGAGACTGATAAAAGTACTGAAATTGGAAGCTTGACTTCGGGTTGGAAAAGTAGATGTGAGCCCAAAGAATTCAAGGATGCAAAAAGCTTGAGCAGAAAGGTGACACTGGCAGGAGCAGAAAGGTGACACATTATATCTAAATTTCCAGTTGCTCTTGAGTGTCTTGTGGTTGCTGTTCCAGCTTTAGGAAGAGTGGAGTTGTGAGCAAGTAAAGGTTACTGTTGAAATCTTAATAAGAAATAACCTGAAATGTATCTTCTTAATCAAAGTAAACTTCTTAATCAAAACTGGTGGGCATGATTCACCAATCAAATTTAAAGAGAGTATTTTCATAGGTACACAACTATATTAGCCAAAACTTGTTGACATAACTACACAGGCCATGTTCAGTGCTAATTGAAGAATATCCACATACACTTTTGTTTAGTGCAGACAAGTTTATTAATACACTCTGATAGAAGGTGTCATCTTTCAATGCCCCTTTATGATGGGGACAGTGAAATAGGGTCAAATCAATGCTAGAGAATCTGGCATCAGATGTGTTAAGAAAATTTAGTACATCCAGCTGTACACATGGGGAAACTAGTCAACAAAATTCAGATTTTCAATGGCTAAGTCTGAAATTAACTTAGTTCCTTCTACTTTGAGACTTGGTAAAATTGGACTTCAGCTTTACACAAATAAAGCTTATTATCTATGTCACTGTTCCAAAGTTATAGGCACTTAAGTGTTTTGATTTTTTTTTTTTCAACTGAATCTGACAAAAAAAAGTAATTTGAATTTCAATTTTGTAATTCATATAAACCCTTGGAACAGTGAAGTCTCACAATGATGTGGTGACATTTTCATTACATTAGGTATAAAACTCAAAATTGAGATGTGATACTTGCTCTCTGCTTGCTTTGCATTTACTTCTTGTACTTCCATTTTCAGTAAACTGTTCTTCAAGGAGATGGCAATGTCTTAACTTTATTCATTCATGAAAATGTATCTATACAGATTTAGCTCATGAGTGCCTGTATTATTAAGTACCTATTAAGCTAGATTTCTGAAAGACCCTTTTGCTTTTTCACCTTTTTCCATGCCTTGTCATGTTTTTGTATCTGAGAGCTCTGGTATGTTAACTGTACCAGGAGTGCTGGCAACTTAAGCTTTAGACTGGACTTCATTGCTGTGGGGCACTTCCTTCAATAAGTTGGACTATTTGGGAAAGTGACGGAAACAAAATATAGGATAAGGCAAAGAAAAGAAACACCACCTCTATAACCACTGTGGCAAACTCTGCTAGCTCTCATCTGTAAGAGTTCTGAATTCTGTCTTTGTCCCGGCGGATTGGGAGCTTTGGATGGGAGCCAGGCACTGGCTGGAGTGGCAGGGTGGTTGCCTGGGACAGCTGAAGCAGGTGCTGTGCTCAGCTGACCCTCCTGCTGTCTTCATGGACTGCCAGCCTCCTCTGCAGGGTATCTGCATGTGATCATCACTTAGTTTAATCTGTAGTGACATGGAAGCAGACACATGTCCCCTTCTGAGCCATCATGATGGGACAGCACAGACAGCTCGAGCAGTAGCCACCTCTGATGTCTTGTGTACTGCTCCATGCCCATGATTACTCTCAGTAAACCTTTTCGAAATAAAAAAGGTTGTTTGAAGTATCCACTACATTGAGGATTCTTTTAATCATAAGTTGATAATAAGAGAAGGAAATGAAAAAAACACCTTCCAAATTGTGGTGGTACCTAATATTTCATAGCGCAAGTTATTTGAATGAGTTAAACTAATAAATGTGTCTTTATGATAGTGTAATTAAATGTGTGTTACAGGTTTGCTTTGCCATCATTTTGTCTCACTACTTTTCAACAGTACAGAAAATGGCTGCTTTTACTCTACATAGCTGCGTCAGTTTTGTTCTGCAGTTTAAAAGATTAACCAAGTATAGGGCAGACTGAATGGTTAGGTTTTCTCTTGTATTTTTCTTACATCTATTTACTCAGTGTCAGATTTTGCCAATAGCAGGAGCTGAAATAAATTGAAATGCCAAGAGATTTATCAGAAAACTGACCCGTGAAAGAAATTCCTCCTCAAGTCTTTTCTGTGTGAAGTATAGTGACCTGCAGACAGTTATATTACTATGGAATACATTTTTTAAAAAATTTTGCTTGTATTCTGTTCTAGTTCGAGACCGGGTTCGGACAAAGATGGAACGTGATATCCTAGTAGAAGTTAACCATCCTTTCATTGTCAAATTACATTATGGTGAGTTGCAGAAAAATTGAATTTTGTATTATAAAAACAAATGCTTGTCAAGATAGTAACTATTATTTGCTTTGAGGTTTGGGAGAATCTTAGAAAATTAGTGTGCTATCTAAAATCCCAAATGTCCCAAGACTTGCTGTGTAGTAATTCTAATGCCAAGTAAGCACATTGCTGACATCATACCCAGTGTTAGAGCTGGAGAACTCAGAGTCTGTAGCTCTTTGTTTTATTTAAATGTTATCTTTTATGTCTAGCCATAGTCTTCCAAAACCTCTTATCTCCTGTGTATGTTTCTCACTTTTTCAATTATTTCTTGTCCTTGCTGTATTTACTCTATAGAAAACATGTGCAATGGCATTACTTGCAGTTGCATCAGAATTGGTGGGGATATGCTTTTAATCTTAATAGTATGAACAGGCATAAAAAATTTTCATGACGAGGGTTGAGGAAATAATTACTCTTAACTGTGCCATACAGCAAGTAAACTGAAAAAAGAAAGAACAGTTTCTGTTAATTTGTTTTTTCGGTTTGTTTTTCTTTTAGAATGAAATGTTTCCTATACTTTAAATCTCAGATCTCAGTCACTCTCTGTTGTGCCATAAATAATGTAACTTTCACTAGCTTACTTCTCATTGTTTTGCAAACTAGACTGTATGTCCATGTTAAGGGAAACCTCTGAATTTCTAGAGGCTTTAGAATATGTTCATTAGTTACAGACTTGCCCTTTTAAATCTAGGCATTTTAATTTTGAAATCTGGAATCAAATACTGGCTAGTTTTAAGTATAGGTTTGTGGGTTTTTTGAAGAAATTCCATTTGTGATTTGCTTTCCTATCACATGACATGAGGATTACTTGTCCTGTGATAGAGGGACAGTTAATTAATTTAAATAATTTTTTCCACAAAATAGAAAAAGGATTAATTTTTATAATGCAAATAAGGATGAATTATTGAGAATGTTACTCTTCTGATCACAAGTGAAGTCAGATTATATTTAATTTTTTTAATTAATCTTTTAATTAATCTTTTCAGCTTTTCAAACAGAAGGGAAGCTCTATCTTATTTTGGATTTTCTCAGGGGAGGCGACTTGTTTACACGTTTATCCAAAGAGGTAAACTTTTTTAATTTAAAAATTGCCTATTAATAAAATTTTATTATAAATTGCCTATATTAGGAGAACTTACTTGAAAATTCAGTTTTCCTTTAATAAAATTAAAAATTAAAATAATTTTTAAACAGCTAGGTTTTTGGTTGGTGGGGTTTTTTTTGTGGAAAGTAGTCACTGTGTAAATGCTGCTGGTAATTTACAGTTAATGAAAAAGGCTTAGACAAATGTTGTTTGTGTGCTGCTTTTTACACCTTTCAAAATTATCTTCTCTTATTGCTATCATGTTTAAAGATGAGTCTCAGGAAGAGCATGAATTTACATAAAGTAGTTGTATTCACTTAAACTCGTTTGTGTCTGGTTTTACTATACAGAATTTAGTTCCAGATAGATATTTTTTATGATCTACATATGAACACAAAACTGTATTATTTATAAATACTAAAAAAGAAGAATTATATTTTACTTATTTTAATGATTTTTCAAACATGAACACTTTGCTTCTGTCATGATGGTGTTACCTTTGTGTAGATAAGTGAAATAATGACTTTTCAAAGTTTGATTACCTCAAATTAATTTGATTACACCTCCTAAAATAAATGCTAGTAATTCAACATCAGAATCATTTGAGGGTTTTTCATTTGGTTGGTTTGGTTTGGTTTTGGTTTGGTTTTTTATATGTTTTTGTTTGGTTTGGTTTTTGTTTGCTTGGTTGGTTTTGTTGTTTTTTTCATCACTTATGCAAAAACTTCCAACAAATACATAATAGGATAGGCAGATACATATATCCAAGGTGTACCTGGTATGGAGAACTGTGGCTGTTGCTGCCTTCCTTTTCCCCTTGCTACAGAGTATTCCAGAGGGTTAGGACATCACTACAAAGCTATCTGGTTATTTGGATGGGAGTAAATGCAATGCATTTTGCCTATAGATACGTCATAGTTCTGTGCAGACCACATAAATTATAACATTTAATTCAGTGAAGCCATTTTTTTCAAGTTGCTTCTTTTAGTTTGTTTTGCCGCAGATAAGTAGAAAGGTATTAGTACTCTAAAACTGAGATACTTTTTTCTTAAAATCCACAGTTCCTTGTTGATTCTTGATCTTAAGCCACTCAAATTTTGTAAGATTTAATGTGTTTAGATAAGAAATACTCATTATAGGTTCTGAATCTGTGCTAATTTTTTATAACTGGTGGAGCAAAATGGGCATGCTGTATACCATCCTCATATCAATTCATAAGATTTTAAAACAGATGAGATTAACAGCAGCCTGAAAGTTTGTGCTTTCCCTCAATTGACTCCAAAGGGAAAAGTGATTAATTTGAAGCTAGGTGTCTGCACTGCAGATGTCTGAGGGCTGGGAGAGATGAACTCCATGCAATGTTTTTAAAGAATATCATGTGGTTGTATTGTGATACTCATGGGATCTTTTATTATTTGAACTTTTAAATGCTTTCTATAGGGATTTTCCTACTTGATTGTGTCTGTACTAAATATTGGCTCTTTTGTAGAAGTACACGAGCAGCACCCTTTTGTACAAGCTTTGGTATCACTTCCTGTCTTTAAACTATTAAGGGGAATATATATGGTGTTCTGCATTCTTAATTCTTGCTTAAAATAATGTTCATCTATGCTCTCCATTGCCATTCTTTTTTCCAGGTCCATATGCTGTATCTAAAGATGTTAATGTTAAATTCTAAATAAATGGGTTTTTAAAAGGTTCAGAATAGTTATTGCAGTAGAGTCAAATCATGCTGGAATTTTAAATTATTATCTTTTTCTAAATTCTCAGAAAAGTTTAATAATAACATTCTCTGTCCAATCACAACAGTTGTTGATGTAACTGGGACAACATGTTCATTTCATTGAGAATGTAAACAAGGATTAATTTATCTTCCTAACAGAAAATGTGGGATTGCAACCTGAAATATTACCTGTGCTTTTGTATAGGCTATTTCCTGAGTTTGCTTTTTGCAATAGCTTTGTGCGCTTTTGTTTTGGGCTGCATCTGGTGGTTTTTACCATCACCACGACTTCTTTTTCATAGTACTTCGTGACAGTCTCTTGAAAAATAGGATTCACGTACTCTTCTTGTCTCTCTGTAGATAGCATTCAGGCATTTGGATTTCTTTATTCCATTTGTTGTCTGGAATCCAACAAAGCAGTAGTCACGTTGTTTTAGTGTGCTTCCCAAAATTTTTCAGTCCCTCTACAATGTGTCTGTTCTCTTGAACAATCAGAAGCAAATAACCTCAGTTTTGATATTGGCTTCAGAAGTTCAAGTATGTGCTGTGATGGAGCATTGATTTTAGGATCCTAGGTTTTGTCTAACCAAGAAATTTTAATTTCTAGGCTTTTATATAGAAATTAATTCAAGTATTATGAAGAACTGTTCTGCAGAACCACTGTTACCATTGTTTAGTTGGTGCTGGTGTAAGCTTTACATGTAAAATACATTGATTTCCTTTTTCAGGTGATGTTCACAGAAGATGATGTTAAGTTTTACCTAGCAGAATTGGCACTTGCTTTAGACCATCTACATAGTCTTGGAATAATATACCGGGACCTAAAACCAGAAAAGTAAGACTCCTCTTCAGCAGACGCAGTGCATTGATTTGATTGTATAGCACTTCTACCAACACACTTCTCTTTACAGCTCTTCCAGCTATTTTAGGGTTTACAATGGAAATGATGTCTTGGCCTTTTGTATTGGTCATTGTAGTGGAATTTCTGGACTAGAGATAAACTTCAAATAACTGCATAATACAGAGTTACAGTTAAATGTTGTGTATCTGCATTTGAAAGACTAGCAGTAAACATCTTTTCCAACATTCCACTGCAGTAAGAGCAGAATGGAGTTAAAATTTTAAAGTAAAATATGAAAATAGTAAGTCACAAGTTTTATTTAGCATATTGACGATCATGTAATTGCACTGAAAACTTAAAATAAGCTTGAAATTACCATTCTGGTATGGTGTTGTGTCTCAATACGTTAGTCATCCATGCTCCCTTCAAATGATTCAATTCTGTCTCCTGTCTTTCCTCCAGTAACTTTTTTTAGTTTTAGAAGATATAAAGAAGAAAATGTCAGTGCTATTATCTGGAACATTTGAACTTTTCAGTTATAAATGTATGCTGAAGTGTTACTCTTAGATTGAATTTTATTGTAACTTGGATTCCAGGGAGGAATAATAATGTGTGCATCTTCTCTGTTTTGCTTAGTCAGATAGTTAACATACCCTACTTTACTGCCAGGAAATCTGTAATAACTGAAGTCCTGATATTCTTGGTGATCCCACTTGTCTGTTATGGCTATATGGAGAACCTGGAAAGTCATTGTGAGATAATAGTCTCACGTAAAAGTGGCAAAAAGCGAAAGTACCACAGAATCTGGCTGTTATATGGAACTTACATTAGGATAGTGTGGGTTTTTGTGCATCCTCTGGGAACAAACCCACGAATTTTAAAATGTTTAGCCTTGACTGATGAGGAGAGATTCATATTCAAATTAGAAATTTTGAGAGTTTTGGCATGGGGGCTGCAAATAACAGGGAATGAATTCTTTTTAAACTCGGAGAGTGTTAAATAATTCTCCGGTGTGCGAGAATAAGCGTCCCAAGA
This sequence comes from Florisuga fusca, assembly GCA_038090715.1. Lineage (NCBI taxonomy): Eukaryota > Metazoa > Chordata > Aves > Apodiformes > Trochilidae > Florisuga > Florisuga fusca. Next base: position 12,146,902 of record JAAWXA010000004.1, on the reverse strand, counting down.
AGAGAAATATCTTTAAAAGCAAAACAAGAGAACATCAATACTTTTGTAACGTTTCCAGGAGGAACATAACAACATTATAATTGTCAGAAGACAAGATAGCTACTTCCTCTAACATGGTATTAAAAAAAAGTAGTGATTGTGTGTGTCCACACCAATTGAAAAGCCTTGGTTTTAAGCCCTGGGTGCATCTGGTTTAAAAAAAACAAAAACAAAACCCACAACCAAAACCACCCTATCAAGGTTGAAACTACTTGCCAAGTAGAGTTATGGATGAGACAGCAGTAACTCTCATGGGCTCTATCTTTACTGTGAGGCTGTTTCCTGCCATGGAAACTGCAATAAGGAAAAGAGAAGGGCAGGGGGAATGAACAAACAGTGAGTACCAGGGTCTTGTCTCATCCCAGGTGTGAAATTCAGCTGTCCTCAGAAGAAGGGAGGAACTAAAGTCTGCTGTGTAGGTGGTGGTACAGAGTCCAGTTCTCAAACACTTTACATGCTTTGAATTGTCATTTTGTTCAGTAGTGGTTATGGACAATTGGCACTTCTGAGAAGTCTGGGGGTTTTTGTGATTGTGATTGAAATAAAGAGGCAGAAGCACAATGCCTGCTCTAAGTATAGGGCCTGTGGGTCCTGTGCTTTGGTACAACATGAGAATCTGTATTACTTGATGATACTTGGAATGTTCAACACCTTTTGAAATGGTAATTATGGATGAATGCCCATTCTGTATACAAAATCTATGCAAGCATAAATTGTATTATCATGTCTTGCTCAACTTAAGAGAAATAGAACTATATCTGTATTTTTAACAATTTTGATAATGGCATATGCTGCAGATGGCCAAACCCATAAGATCAAGATGAATATTACTGCATGCTGTGCTGAACAGTGAAATAAAATATTATATACTGATTGCGTTTAATAATCTTTAAAAATAAAATGAAAAAAAAAAAAAGGAAAAGAAAGTGTGTCACTCCTAGTATCTCTTCCTAATCATTCTTTTCATATATACTCAATTTGTCTGTCTTTGTGTATGCTGTTCTGTTTATTCCTAAATGTTGGTAGCACAACAGTTAAAAGATATTGTAATAATTTCTATTATTCTTTTTACTGTTTTTTAGCATCCTGCTTGATGAGGAAGGACATATCAAATTAACAGGTGAATAAAGGGAAATTGTAACACCTAGATCTTTTCTGTTCACAATAAAATATTTGCATTTTCCTTTTATTCAGTAAATAATTTAATTAGTGTGAAATAAATGCAACATGTTAGTATTTAAACAAGACAGCTCCTTTATAACTGTATTAGGTGTTACCAACATGTGATAATGTGGGGAGGAGAATACTGTAATTCCCATACATGTATTTGGGTGTGTGTATGTATGAATGATACAGGCATCACATTTCGCATTATAGTGGAAGTTTTAACCCTGAATGATGTAAAAACAAACAAACCTCAAAAATTTAGAAATATTCTTTTTTCTTCCAGATTTTGGCTTAAGTAAGGAGTCAATTGATCATGAAAAAAAAGCCTACTCTTTCTGTGGAACAGTGGAATATATGGCACCAGAAGTCGTTAATAGGCGAGGCCATACACAGAGTGCAGACTGGTGGTCTTTTGGTGTTTTAATGGTAGGTTTCTGGTAAATGTAAATAATAGCAAATCTGTGCTTTGCAAGGTTTGGTCAAACAAATGAAACATTAAACTACAAGGTGAGCTTTAAATGAATTGTAACTACCAAAAAAATCTTAAATTACATGAAATTAATATGAATACCACAGAGTTTGGATCAAGAGCTCAGTCTAGGTCTCATATCAACACCAATAATATGCATATTTTTCTTATCATTGAATTGAAATATCATACATCTATTCCAGTTCGAATACTACAGACACTAATGGTAACACCAAAGTGTACAGGAAAAATACTGTCTTCCAAGGTGGGGAAGAAATTGAGATCTAATTTTGAATTTGAATTTATTCTCAAACTTTGTCATTAGTTTCCAGTGTAATTACAACTTAGTGGAATAATGACAGCCTTTGCTTTCACACTTCAAAATAGTCTAAATGACACTGAGCTGATAAAGGATACAGTTTCTGAATTGCTAACAGTGTTTCTGCAAGGAGCTAACTTATATGAAGTTGCACTGTTGGGGGAAATAACGTGTGTCAAATATGCCTTTGGAAAAGAAAAGTAGATCATGTTTGGTATTTTAGGGATGCTGAATGTTTTTTTTATATTCTTTGTGTGAACTTTTGACACCAAGTTTAAGTAGTTGTATATTTTAAGGAAATGTTTTTCTTTCTTAATGCTTCTGCTACATATAACTGTAACAGTACAATTAATGTGTGTGCTTTGTAGTACGAGAAGGACTCTCGTGTCTGAAAATAAGTCATCCTATCACCTTTTAATCATCTAGAATGCTGTTGTGATCTGAAAACTGACTATGTAAAAGTAGCACTTGATAACTAAACTTCCTCCAGACTGACCAGCACACACATACCCTCACAGCTGCACGTTTTATGCAAGAATACAACCAATTAAAAGTAAATTACAGTGTAGTTGCAGAATATTTTTATTGATAAAACAGAAGTAGTTAAACCTCTGCTTTGTTTTATAAATCTGGAAAACATAATTTTCTGCTTATAAAATATGCATGTGAAAACTAAAAATTGCTGTATAATTATAAATGTGACTGGTGAAGCTTTCATGGTCTTAGTGCATACTTGCCTTTTACTTTGAATACAAAAATATGGCCTTGAAAAGCAGTTCTCTAAATTAGTATATGGAATACAGGGCAGTTGTTTTCTAAGACATGTTTTTCTTGCTTGCATTTCTGGTTTGCGTTATAACTTCCATAGACAGTCTATGTTTATGCACTCTAAAATAATTCCTAATTAGAATGTGTTGAATAAGAATTCAAGTAGTTGCTGGTGTGATATGAGTACACAGTGTCTAGATGGAACAGAGGTGACAGCATAGAAATGATGACTAGAAAGATACCTCAACAAATCATTCAGCCTCTTCTTCTGCTGCTAGATATTAGGTACGTTTAAATCATTCTTTAGAAGTAGATTCCAATTTGTTCTGTAAAACAATGACTTTTAAGGGATACCAGACATCTAAAAACATTCACTTAAAGTTTTCAGAAGCATTATTGGTTGAGGTACTCTCCAGCTGAAATAAAAGATGATAACTAGGGAAGGCCAATGTTTGCTTGTTTTTGAAGTACAATTGACTTACTGATGTTAGAGTATATTGCTGGGGGTGGGGGGCAAAATACATGTGCTGAGTAGTTTATACAAGTTTATATGCTTGTCACAAATAGGAGCTTGCTAAAGAAACCTTTTATTTCAAGCAAGAACAAGTAAAACACGCAGCTCTCCAAATGTTGAAAGTGTAATTTGTGAAGAGCATTCTAAACTATGAATAAACAAAAGGTTAATTTTTTAATATAGTTTTGGCTTATTTCTCTTGTGTTTTTCTGACAACTATCTTAAGTGTTAAAAGTAGGGGGTTTTATGTTGGTATTAAATTTAAAATTTTAAATGTAAGTATATATCTAAAAAATATTTAGAGTTAAAAAGTAATAGTGAAGAGCTGGCATCTAGTAGTCTCTGAATACTTTTTAGAGTAATAAGAAATTTAAAATTTAATTTTAATAAAAAGGGGTTGTAAAAAATGCTGTTAGTGCATCTTCATGCTCCTATTGTAGATCTAAGAATACTACAGTCACACATTATTCAGTCTAGTTATTCATGTACATTTTTAGTGCTTAGAAGGATGAATCATACCAGAAATCAGACAAATCTTGGAAACCTTGTGTCCAGGAGGAACAGACTGCTGTCACTACCTCACTTAGATCTGACATCCTTGCAGTGTACTGCAGCCCAGCAGAAGTCCCTTTATACTTATCTATTTTTACTCAGTCACTTTCAGAACAAATCAGTATTTTAACAGTGTCAGTTGCCTACTACCAGGCACTGTAGAATGTGCATGCACGTACTGTGTAGTTCTTACGTGTTCCTTCAGGCTTTATTTCCACTGTATGCATAAAGTAACCACTTTTCATCATGCATGTCTTTGTCAATCAACTAACCTTTTCCCCCTTTCCAATGAAGGCTATGTACATACCAATTTGAAAAATTTTTACCTTTTTAAATATCTCTGCATGAGGAGAAACAGTCACTAACTTTTGAAAGGGGAATCTTTTTCCTTACCCCCATCCTTTTGGAAACTAGAAAAATATTGTCGAGAGAAATCTTTCAATAAGTTTATTAGGCAGACATGAAACACAGAATATCATAGTCTAAATGGCTCAGATAGAAGCATGCAAAGTCAGGTATTGATATAGGAAAATATTTTGCAGCTTTAAAAATGGCAAAGGCTGCTCGATGTTTGTAGTAATTTAAATTGTACAATGAGAAGTTGTTTTGCACAGACTTGGTTGTTAACATGCATGAATTTTGGAAGGTTAAGATGCTAAGTAGTTTTGTCAAAAATTAGATTTTGTCCAGGTAATGTGATTGATGAAAGTTTTACTCTATACAGTTTGAAATGCTCACTGGTACTCTACCTTTCCAAGGGAAAGACAGAAAAGAAACCATGACTATGATTCTCAAGTGAGTACACTCTTATTTATATATCTCATCAGGTATTCTACAGGAATGCCCTCCGGGCTGCAATATCTAATTTCTACTCTTCCCTCATTTCCAAAGGTACTGGTAAATCCTCACTCCCTATTCCATACTATTAATTCCCTTTGCTTCCTATCTAATTTGCCTTTCTCTTCCTCCCCCATACCAGGTACAAAGAATTTCATAGCCACTCTTTAATCTGTAATAACAACTTCTCCAACCATAAGATCTTTCCCATCTTATTTCCATAAGATTTTTTTAACATTCTTACCCTTTTTTATAACATATGCGGTTTGATTCCTTGTTTTTTTCTTTTAGTTTTTTTTCTGAGAAAGTATTTTCTCTCCTTATCTTTATATTACCAGCTCCTCCCCCTGCTTCTTTACATTACTGGTGCTGCCAACAACGTGCTTCCCTGATACTTCCCTATTTGCTAAAGTGAATCTACCCATATATACTCTACTATGACTTGCCCAAGCTACGATTTTCCCCTTTGCTATTTCCACTTTAGGTTTTGCATTAGCAATATTGTGGAGATTGCTTTTGTGGAAATTGCTTTCCTTCATGCAGTTAACATTCTTGGTTTTGCTAATAAAGCCCTGCTTTTTTTCTTGCTGGTCCCCTACATATTCTCTGAACTAATGCAACCTGTGACGTATTGGCCCACTTTTGGGACTGTAGCTTAACACTTTGCAAACAGTTCTGTTCCCTCATGTCATAGTTTCACTTCTCTGTTTCCAGCCATTTTTTACTAATACCAGTTTTTTTCCCATGGGATCTCATAAGTGATTTTAATTTTCTCATTTGTTTTCTGCTTCACTGTTTATCATTGTTCTTAGTCCCATTACCATTTGTCTACCTATATATTGAAGCCAGCATTTCTTTTGCACCAACAGCCTGTTTTGAAAAGTAAATATATGAAGTTCTTTCATATTTTTGTTAACTGATTTGAAAAAACACTAGGAAACAGGAATTCATTCTTTTCCTTGCATTTGCTTTCATAATGCATACTTGTTACGTTACTCTTTGCCTGTGTTTTTCCTTCTCATCTTACATTTGCAAATGTACTTTGTGGTGCTAATTTCTTATGAAGCCTCAACACCATGCCAGTTTGCATCTTCACATTCTGATTATTGAATGTCTTTAACTAAAAGGTTCTATCTATTCACAGCAAGTGTAAACTCCCTCTGACCACCTCCTGTTCACAAGAAACTAGTCTGAGATAGTCCTGCTGCACTCTCATTCATTTCAAGAGCCTGGCATTTTTTTCTGTCCATATCTCAAGAGTTGCAGCTGTCTCTTCTTTTACCTGCCTGCATGTGACTCCACTGTTACTCAACAATCTTTCCACTGTTGCTACAGAAATCATCTCTATCCATCTGCCATGTAGAATATCCCTTCTTGCATCTCCCCAGTTGACATTTATACTTTAGAGATTTCACCTGTGCATGTATCTCTTAATTCTCTTTCCAACTTTCTTTCCTCACCTTCTAGTCTTTGTAGCTGTTATTAGAGAGCTGCACAAAAAATGTGAAATGAAGAAATATTACCTGTTTTAATGTTCTGCAAGCTTACCATTATTACATACGTATAAATTATGTATTGCTGTTGATAATATGAACAGCTAAAACTGGAAGATACTTAAGTCTTATAAGTTCACATTTTTTGTCTAGCCCATAAGAATGAAAGCATGTTTTAATTTTATTTTCTGCATACTAGTAAATGTACTATATTTCTCCTTGAACTTCTCATAAAACACTTTAAAATGGACAGCTATACATACAAATTCATATTTTCAGTGTATCATTGCTTTTCTTACCTTCTGTTACTGAAAATCCACAGAAAATGTATCATTCTTACAAAACAATTATTCTCTTCTCTTTCTCACAATGTTACCAAGACAAGTTTTTGTTTATTCTTGTGTGTTTTACCTTAAACTGAAAAATTCTGCAGTTTGAAGAAACAATAGTTTGCATCAATGGAGTTAACTTTTTATGGCATTTTTTTTCTCCTTTACTGAAGATGTGTACCTTCAGATAAAATTTTGTCTTCATTCATCAGGAGTGTCAAAAAAAAAAAAAAGTGCTGTCACTCATGTAGCTGTATAGCCTAGGAACTCTTGAGGACCTGGTGGTAGCTTTTTCTTATGCTGTGATCAGTAAAGGGTTTGTTAAACCAGTTACGGTTTTGGCCGGGTTTTAGATTTCTCTAAGCAGTTGGCCTCTCATGCTGAACCTCCAGGGCTGTATCCTACTGTTGGAGCTGTTTTGGATTATAATAGGGCATAGATTCCTGCCCATTCCAGCACAGTCAGTCCTATCATATTTAGTTGTCTGTCCTCTGTCCTTCAATAACTTTGTAAGTGATACCGTTGTACTTCTGCTTCCCTCTTGCAGTGTAGCTCTGATATTCTGCTGCCAGCAGAAACTCCGTCGAGTGAGTGTGCAATGAAAGCACTGAGTACAAAGGGCATGAGTGAGAATTCAGCTGCCAGAGGTGCATGGCAATTGGGGAAGCATTAGAAGGTCCATTGCCTATTCCTTCACTCAGCACTGGTGGTCTTGATCTGTCTGTAGTATCTTACTGAATAGCCCATAGGCAGCAAAGTGATGAAGGCTTCTCCCCCACTCAGCTCGCTTTCTGTGCAGAAAAGAATGGAAAATCTAGTTAAGTGTAGTTTTAAAGTAATGAGCACTGAATCAATGGCAATGTGTTTCACTTGCTGAAATGACTGGGAGGTGGACAGCTTGGAATAGCTGCGATTCGAGGTCAATCAGGTCATCTCCTTGAAAGGCAGAGAAAGCCTGTCGTGGATTGTTAAGGCAAAAATCATGCTACCAGTTGAAGAGAGATGGAAAGGAAGGAGGAGAAAAATATGGTTAGGATTACAAAATTAAATTAAATGACAGAACTACAAAAACTTAAATCGAAAAGTTCAAGACTGGCAAGTTGAAAGGTGTTATTTGAAATAGATTGGGGGTGCAATAAGAGTGATCTTCTTCTCTTTTTTTATCTGTTAATTAAGGTCTGTCCTACCTTAATTTATATCCTCTAGCTCAGGTTTGCTTTTGTCTTCTTGGTGTATGTTATACTGTAGTGGTTTTCTGCCCCTCTAAATTGTCTTTTATCTTACAGTCAGAATGAATTTGCTTGTTTCATCTCATTTGATAATAACTGGACATAAAAGTGGATCAAAACATATTGCAACTTTGTAAAATGTTATCCTATAACTATTATTTTCTATGTTGCTACCACCTCTTCCGCTACTTAAGTTCCCGAGTCATTAGCAAAAATACTATACTACTCAAAACAGAAAAAAGAACTAGAAATTCTGGGTTTACATGACTGACAGCACTTTTGGTCTGTTTCTGATGTTTGAAGGCAATTTCTTAGTGATGGTGTTTATATGGATTTCTTGAATGACAGAGAAAAGTGAGAATGTAGATTAAAGTCTTAACTAAATGCGTTTGTATGCTATTAATAATTTTTATTCTATAGGGCTAAACTTGGAATGCCCCAGTTCTTGAGTCCTGAAGCACAGAGTCTTCTGCGAATGCTCTTCAAAAGAAATCCAGCGAACAGATTAGGTGAAGTGTTTAGCAAAATATTTTAAATTTGATCATAACATTGATAACAACTGTGATCATTAAAGTGACTAAAAATGTCCAATGTCTGATGTAAAACAGGCTGTGAACAAAGAACATAGTTTGCATGACTGCTCTTCTAATGATAAACAAGATATCATTTCTGCCATCCATACATCTAAAATTAATGCAGAAGAAAAGACAAATACAACTTTTCTAGTTACTCTTTCGTCCAATAACAAAGTAATTCACACATTTTTCTTCCTTATAAAAGGAGCAGGTCCAGATGGAGTTGAAGAAATTAAGAGGCATGCATTCTTCTCCAAAATAGATTGGAATGTGAGTATCCAATTGAAAATCTAATTCAGAACATTTCTTCATTAAGTGTTTGGTGTTGTATAACTGTTGAATTCACCCTGGCCTGTGCTTTCTCTTTAGAAATTGTACAGGAGGGAAATTCATCCCCCTTTTAAACCTGCAACTGGAAGACCTGAAGATACATTTTATTTTGACCCTGAGTTTACAGCAAAAACTCCAAAAGGTAAAAAGAATAGAATTAATGTATGTATTCAAAAAGTAGAAGCGTTGTTCCTGGTCACCTTACATGAAACATCTTGTTCTTCCTGATGTTAATGAACTAAATGAATGCTCACAGACAAATGTTCCATAATTCATAAAAGATTTTGTGATCTTCAGTGTAAATATTTCATGAGGGACAACTGAGTTGTCCTGTGTTAAAAATAAATCTTCAGCAATAAAACATATACATAAGTTCAGTTATACTTATCTGAGTAATCTCATTTTTTAAATTCAAAATTAGTATTTCTGTGTCTTTTCAAAGGCTATGTAGACTTCATTTAGTTCATGAAGTTCTACTATGTAGAAACTTCGCTATTCCAGACTTCAGGCAGCCAAGTTGCTATTTCAATGCAATCTGTCTGCATAGTTTCACACTGATCTGTTGAAAATCTCCATAAATGGAACACAGTTATGCTACTATATGTAAATATTTTCTGAAAAGTACTTTTTTTTTTGCATAATTTCACCTGACTCCAATATAATCTTAGTAGAAACATCGCTATTCCAGACTTCAGGCAGCCAAGTTGCTATTTCAATGCAATCTGTCTGCATAGTTTCACACTGATCTGTTGAAAATATAATGGAGAATTTTGTCTTTGGACATGCATATTCCAGCTACTGTGTACTTTATAAAATAAAGCTGTAGTTTATTCCTCAGAGTAGACATAATCTCATATCTAAATTTTAAAAACTCAGTTTGTAAGTAGATGATATGTTTTTCAGATTCGCCTGGTATCCCACCTAGTGCTAATGCACATCAACTTTTTCGGGGATTTAGTTTTGTAGCTATTGCATCAGATGATGAAAGCCAAGCAATGCAGACAGTTGGAGTGCATTCAATTGTCCAGGTGAGTATATCTGCTTTAAAAAAAAAAAGGTCAATAAATCAATATTGCTGTCTCTTGGTGTGGAGGGATTGCTTCCTTCATAATAGAATGAAGTCCCATGGCAAAGTCATTATCAGCTTTATACAGGAAAAGTAATTTTATCCAAACACAACCTCTAAAAGTGCACGACCTGTTTCATTACTGATTAAGGAGGGGTGTGATTAGGTTTTAACCCTTTAAAGAAAACATTGTCATCTGTACTCTAATAACTCTTTTAATACCAAGCCATAATTACAGACATAACAGAACAGACAGGGGAATAACAGACATACTGATCTTTTTCCCCTATGCATGAAAATGTCATTTGGTTTCTATAGTGCAGTAGAAGGCACTTGAGTGTAATGGTGAATTGTGTCTGGATCTTTTGGCCTGCTGTGCACTTTGGAACCACTGACATAGTCCATCCCTCCAGAGCCACTTTAAATTAATGTGCTAATCTGTGATACTTTGTAACTAATTTCAGTGTAACATAAAAGTCAATGTCACAGTGTGCACACAAGCTTTGGCTTCCTAGCAGTATTGGAATTACTCCAATACAGTCTCCCATATGAATAATTGTGGGGTTGTTGCTTTTAATAGCCTGCTGGGGTTGCTATTCTTACGTATTCTATTACTGCCAATACTGCTGGGTTTTGAACAACAAGGCTTTGTTTGCTTTGCTCGAGATTTGGGTGAGACAAGAAAGGTGGACCTCATGCTAAATGGGGAAGAAGCACTCCTTGCCTCCTTGTGAGGCTGAGGTCATTCTAAAAGTGTGCTTCAGCACTGGAGAGTTCACAGCCAGTGGGGAAAAAAGCAGATGCATGTACAGGAAAGAAAACTAAAAGACCTCTGCAAAAATTGTTGTTCTGCCTTCACTTACTGCTTTTAGTAATTCTGATTACCAAGGAAGACTGAGTTGTGAAAGCAAACTACTGAGCTCAATTGTATTAAAAGCCTATTGGCTTACAGGTCAGAATAAGACCTGGTGCTGGCTGTATATTTCCCTTTATTTATATTTTCACTGCAATGATATTGGACAAATAGCTGAGAAACATTTTTAAAAGCAGTTTATTCAGATATTAATAGTTCTTGTATTTCTTTAATCCTCTTTTTATGTCTCAAATAGTCCTAACATCCTTGTTTGTCACATAGCATGTTTCATGTGTGATAAACCATTAAATTTCAAGGGGGTTTAGCTCCTTTTTTAATCTACAGAAGCTGTCTGGCTTGGTATATGGATCAGAATAACTTCTGCTCCTGAAGATTTGTGAAAAGTTTCTACATGTTTTCTGTGCTTCTTCTTTGCCACAAAGTTTTGCGAATTAGGTTCTTTTCTTTTATATTGTTTACTTCTCTTGTAAAAATCTTCTCTGCTGCCTTTTCTCCATGCCTCTCCACTGCTTCCTCACTCCTGTTTCCTCTTTTCAGTGCTGCAGGATACCCAGATGGTTTCCTGCAAATGCTTTGCATCCTTTGCAGAGACTGCCTATGCTAGAACACCATTTCCTTCCCTTACGAGTGAACACTTGTCAGTCTTTTCAGCTTTTCATTTGTGTGAAAGGATTTTTGACTGCTATTCCATCCAATTTTTAGTTAATCTCATTCTATTGAGTATATCTGAGTTTTCCAGCTGGTATGCATGTATTCAGATAAGAGTGATGCTCCTTTATTAATATTTTATCACAATCTTTTGATCTTCATTGTTTTGAAGAGTGTCTTTAAATTTATTAATCGGTAACCAGAAACATCATGTTGTCAGTTTCTAAAATACAGTGTGCATTATTCATTATTTATTCTGTACTAATACCAAGCAGAAGGTAGTGTCTATTTAGGCCACTTTGACCTAGTACAGGCCATCAGTTCAAAATCTGAAGCAAATCAGGAGGAAATAAAAAACTTATTCTTAATATAAAAGTAATTTATTTAGAATATTTGTTAATTGATAATGTTATTTTGGTAGCAGTTGCACAGGAACAGCATTCAGTTTACTGACGGATATGAAGTAAAGGAAGATATTGGAGTTGGGTCTTACTCTATCTGCAAAAGATGTATTCATAAAGCTTCAAACATGGAATATGCTGTAAAGGTAATTACATTTTTATAAACCACAACAACTCTTTTCAAGTTTAAGCATCATAGATCTTGGACATGATAAAATTTATCTCAATTTCCTACATTCGTTATGGCAAATAAATTATAAGGCGATTTTTAGATGCAGATGTGAATTATGCTAATCAACCATATGCCATCTACTGGCAGATATTTTTATAGAGTTGCTATGGGTTTTGTTTTCTATATGATGATTTGGAGAGTGAAAAGCAATTTTCAGTCTTTGAAACACCTATGTATTTAAAGAAAAACTGATGAGAGTTATATGACTGCTTCTTGAAGAAAGTGAAACAGGAAAAGCTTTTATGACTTTCCATCATTCTTTCAAAATGTGATTATTTTTATTTAACATAGTTATATATGGGGGCTTTCCTTCCCAATTAGACCCTTAAATTGTCAGACAGCTTGGAGTTCATAACAGTGCTTAGGTCTGTGTACCTTGTGGAATAAACCTCAACTCTTTTCGTTGTTTGCCAGTTTTTAACAAGGTTTTAATGTTTGGGGGTTTTTTTATGTTATTCTACTGTGCTTTCTAGCATTTCTTTGAAGGTATTTAATGCTTAGCTGAAATAGTAGAATTCCCAAAAGTGGAATGATATGTTTATCTTTTTGTCTTTATATATAATATAACACTGTGGAGCTGAATGGCAACTGTAAAAGCAGAAGCATGGATTAGCAGACTTGAAAAGCGGAGGGGGAAGTAATATTTAGATCCTGTACTGTGAGGTGGTTCTCTGTTTGAATTGTTGAGCAGTTTACTACCCAAATATGTAAAATGTGAAGATAAATTATGTTTTGCTGTATCCTTGTACACAGATTGTCTACTGGAAACCTTCCAGTTTCAGTTTGGTAGTTACATATTTGTCATTATTCTGGTTCTGGCCAGAAACAGATTTGATTCTATGCTTGCAATATGAAGTAATTTCTTGAAACTGGAAGAAAGTACTGGCATAGCTGTTAGTCCTCTAAGCCATAACAATTAATGTCAGGATTCTCTTGGTTTTTGCTGCCTCTCATGGATTTTTTTCCTCAAGGAATTCTGCATTAGTGTCCATGTGTTAGGATAGTGGTGGTGCTGGCTTTAGTGTGTCAAGAGGAAGAGGGGTAAGAAAGAGATGGAGAAGACATTGAAAGAGATTTTACCGTTCAGAAAAGAGAGGGGGGAAAAAAGAACAAAACCACAACAAAACATTTTAAATAGGGCAAAATAATATTTTGCTTGTTTGCATAGGGAGAACTTCAGAGCCTGACTGTAGTCCCCCAGCTATTCAAATGAACTTTCATAATGGAATGCTCGTCTGAATGAAGTTCGGACAATTTTTTCCTTTTTTTTTTTTTTTTTTTTTTTTAAATATTTGAGATTGGCTTTGTTAAAATCAGTTCATTAGCATCGTTAAACCAGTATCTCTTGTCAAATTAGGAACTTCCTATTTTATTAAAGAATGGGTGACTGAAGTCTTATCTACTCAACAGTCTTACACTATTTATCGCAGCCTGAGGTGTAAGATCACATCATCCAAAGCTGTTTTCAATGGAGAGATTTTTTTAGATTTTTTTCAAATTTTTTTTCTCTGCCTTGCTATTCCAATTAAACAAACTTTATTTTTGTTATAATCCATGCTCGTTACCAACAACAATGAATATTACTTACCTGTTTATGCTAGTAAGTATACATAGTATTGACAAAAATGATTATGCCTATTTATCTATTTGCTTTTATAGATCATTGACAAAAGTAAAAGAGATCCAACAGAGGAGATTGAAATCCTACTGCGCTATGGACAGCATCCAAATATTATTACTTTAAAAGATGTAAGTAGTGTGTTAAACATTCCTTAGCGTATTATAATTGCACATCACTTTCTAATCCAAGATATTGCAAACTGCATGTTTGAGATTTATGTTACTGTTTTTCAGTATTGAAAAATAAAACAGTGTCCTAATGTGTTGTATTCAACAAGATCTTTTTTTTTTTTTTTTTTTACTGATATGGCTTTGTTGCCTTTTGGAGATGCTTATATTGTGGTATAACATAATCCTAAACACTCAAAGAATTCATCCTTTACAAATCTTAGCACACGAACAATCATTTCACCTTGGCTGTATTTTTAAAGGAAGAAGCAATGTTTTGGTTGGTTAATTAACTTTGAATCTCTTTTTGTTTACATTAGTCAAAAGCAATTTTAAAGTGCATTATTATATAAGTGAGGACTTGCTGTTTAAGAAGGCACAATACCTAAATTAATTTTCAGGAACGTTAATGAGAGTTACTTGGTAATAAACAAAGGCTTTTCATATCCACGGCCATGAGTTTTCTTTACCTTGTATCTTTATCTGGTCTTTGTATGGAAGATTAGCTTTTTTTTTTTTTTTCCTCTTATGCTGCTCTGACTGGGGAAACAATTTGACCTTAAAAAGCAAAGAGTAACTTAAGTTAGGAGGTAGAGGTTTCTCATAGTGAACAGCGTATTCTGATGATCTAAAAGAAAAAAGAATATTGCATTTATCTCATTGATCATGCATTAAAGAGGATTAAAAATTAAAAAGGATATGCTTAATGACTTTCATAGTCTGCAAGAAAGTGGTCTGGTCCTCAGAATGAAACCTCAAGCAAAACAGCTAACCATTTCCAGGAGACAGAGCTCAGCTGAAGGGAGATTCTCCAACATTTTGCAGTCATTAAAACAGGAGTTCATAAATACTGTGGACATAAGTACCAGGCAACTCTGCATAAAGATCCTCTACTATAGTCTGTCTTCCTTTTATCAGTATGCAGTTAGGGCCCTTTCTTGGGAGAACAAAACAGGTCAGATATACAGGAGAAGCCCACCATAGAGCTTACCTTCTTGCAAACTGCTCCGTCCCACTGTTCTGCTACGTGCGCCTGGACAATAAAGGTACCTGAAAGTAGCTGTGCTAACACAGAACCTGTATCAGCATCCACTTTGCTTTTAGTACTGTATGCTAGTTTTATGTGTTATTTTAACTCATAATAGAGATCATGCTGTTTAAAGAGGAAGACAAACAGGGAATATGAGTACTTACCTGAACTTAAGCATTATGAGTATTTTTCGCTGAGGCCGGAGAAACCCAAGCAGCCTTGAAAAGCTGCAATGTATACACTGACTCAGTCTGCTTTGTAGCTAATTCTTCATCACCATCACCTGTCATCTTCCAGTAGATGTCATCTTTGATTCACACCATGCAATAGACACATAAGAAAAGGAGGCAAACAACAACAACAAAAAAAGCCTGAAGTCCACAGAGCAGGAGAAGACAGTAGGCTTTTCATTCTCACTTATTTCTCAAGAACAGTCTATGGAAGTATTTCCAGTGTAAGGAAAGAACAACAGGATTCATATGTGCTGGAAACTTGTATAATACCCACTACTGTGAAAACTTTAAACAATGTTAATTTTTTATTGTCCTAATGTAGATCCATGGGGCAGATTGCTTGCATATTCCACAATGAGTGGTATGCTATTATAACTTTCAGAAGAACAAGGAGTACTTGGCCTTTAGGCCTGAAATTCACCAAGAGCACTATGTATTTATTATTATGCAAATAAAACTCAGTGTTGATTTGACTCCATTTTCCATTTTGTTCCACACCAGTATTTAAATGTTTCTATTTTGAAATGCCAAAAATAAAGTGTTTTAGTATTAAGTGCATATAATTGAAAATCATTGTTCTTCAATAAGAAATTTTTCTTTCTTGTATTTCAAGAATCAATGCAGTAATGTTTGGATTTAACTTGATGTTAATTTTCATTCTTCCTTAGCCCTTCTTGTATAATTTAATTCTGAAGGTGTTTGGATAGAAACAATAGATATTCAAAAGACCAGATTCTTTCTGCAATGCACAGTCCTCTAGGGTCTTTCCTTCTGATTGTTTTCAGTGGTCCTTTTAAGTTACACAGTATATAAACAAAAGAAGGAGCTATATTGTGCTAAATCAGATGTCCTCTTATCCAATATCCTGCCTCTAACAGAGACCATTAGTGGATGCAGTGTAAGAACAGAGGAAGCACACAGCTTCCAACAAACCAATACCTAAAAACTTCTTGTGCCAGACCATTATATGTATTTTACCATTTTTTACCTATTAGAGCCCTTCTTAAATCTTGGTTCACAAAGCCAAGCCATGGTGATGATGATGACCTATTAGCTACTCTTCTGCAGCAGAACTTCTGTGCTGTTTTGAGTTATTTAAAGCATTAGCTGAAGAATCTTTCCAGAAGCATTTTAGAAAGCTTATATCCAGTATAAGAAAATATATCCAGTCTCCCTATCCAAGTGCTTATTTGCGAGTTCAACAAAACACCTAATATGTCTGTGATACCTTGTTTCACTTCGCAAAAACCATGTTCTCTTTCTCCATTACATGATACTTTGTTCATATCCGCACACCTGTTTCTCACTACAATTTTTCCTCCAGTTTGCCTGCTAGAGAAGACATACTGACTGATCTGAGGCATGTGTCAGGAGTTCCTTTAAAAAACTAGCATCACATTTATGATCTCAGCATAACACCATGCACCACTGTAAAGAAAACTTCAATATTATTTATTCAGTACAAGCAAATAAGTTGATAATACCATTAGAACCAGGATAATGCTTGGTTTGGTGTGGCTGGATTTTTTTTTCTGTTATTTTGGCAGATAGACAGCACCTGCAAGGGGCAATGGATAAAATAGTAACAAAGTGAAAATTTTGCTTGAATGTCCCCCTGCAATACTCAGATGTGCGTGTTTTATCTTATCAAATGAAATAAGCTTATTCCTTCATGTTCTACCAGGATTAGATGGAGCATGCCTACTAAAATGCAAGTTTAGTAGCTAGAACTATATAATTCTGCTTCTTAATTCTGTGTAATATTTAAAGTCTTAATAAAAGAACATTCAGATGATTAATCATTTATATTTCACAGGGGGACACACTGCTGTTAAATTAGAAAATAAAAACTATAATGTCTTCCTCTCTTTATGTTCACAAGCTTGTGAAGCCTTATGGAACTGTTTCTTTACAACACCTCTTATTATTTGTTGAGAAAATAATCCTTTTAATATAGTTAAGGGCACAAATATTTCTAAGTTTAGAACTTTAGTATTTTGCAGGTATCTTAAGTCAGGGAGATTGGGATGAAAGCTCTTTTTATAATTTAGCTGATAGGCGTTTCTAAGTTTATTTTTCTACAGCTTGCATAATTGTTTCTACTTAAAGTAGTTTTTATTTCACGAGCAGTACATAAGAGAACAATTTCAACATCACTATAAAAATTGATTGACATAATAATAAAGAATAGAATCTGTACAAGGTGTCAATAAAGCAAGAACCACTTTCTAGGTTGGAAGCCCAGGAAAGTGGAACTGAAATAAAAGTATGCCTTAACGTGTTTTAGTATGGCTCAGTCTGTAGTGCCCCCTGCTGATAATAAAAGTAATTCTCAACTGTTGTTTCCCTGGGAGATAAAAATCATGCAAAAATGAAGCCATTTTCCATAACTAGAAGGGCTAAAATATGTATGTTTTATTAATTTTAGATTTTTATGTTGGGTTGTATCATAGCCCTTTTGTTTACATTAACCTAAGTGTTTAAAGAGATGCTTTAAGGTGAACTTGCATGTATTCTGTGTGACTATTCAGTTGGAGTATCTCTGTCTGTACTTTTAATTTGATGCATTAGTTACTTTTAGAATTATCTCTGGGTTTGCCTTAATTAAGGTAGTTTTCATGTATCACTACTTCTTAATTTCTACCATGTCTAGTTTATTATGTTTCATTAAGAGTATGTGGGGGAACCTACATGTTACTCAACCTTTTTGGTCTTTAAACATGCCAGTATTTTTGTGCAATTTCATTACAGTATTACCTGTTTGTAGAAGATCTTTTGCTCATTTCTGAAGATGAACACAGCTTGGATAGTGCAGAGTGAGAAATAGGGGGATTAATAATTGAAGAAAACAGCATGTTGGATGCACCTGCACTATCTCTGTGCACTTCACAGGAAGATAGAGAATAAGTATTCTGAAGTTCACATCTTTCTCTACTTTTGGCAGGTGTATGATGATGGAAAATACGTATATGTAGTAACAGAACTTATGAAAGGAGGAGAACTGTTGGATAAAATTCTTAGACAAAAATTTTTCTCAGAACGAGAAGCCAGCGCTGTTCTGTTCACAATAACAAAAACGGTTGAATATCTCCATGCACAAGGGGTAAGTTTTCATCTCAGACAAAAATGCTTATAGAAGTTAGTGCTCTAACTTTAGAAGTATAAAGTCATATATTTCTATGTTCTTCTGTCCAGTAATTAAGTAATTTTTGGTAAATAATTACCTCGCAGCACAATTTTGTCTTGAAATCAAAGCATTCCTGATCAGCTGTGCAGATGTCCAGATAACAGAGATGATGCTACTGTATCTCTTGTCCTACATGCAGTCTGTCAACAGTTCTGCGGAATGTGCAGAAAATTACTTGTATGATACAAGAGGAAGTAAGCCAAGAACAAGTGCTAGAAGCAGTGCTGTTGCTTACATGTAATTCCAGCCCTATCCTTTCATAGAGCTTGGAAACTTGAGTATTTTCCACCTATTACTCTTGCAAATTTTTCCACTTCTTGGTTTGGAAGAACTTGTTTTATGAGTTGTAATTCTGGCACCTTAGCCTCAGGAAGTTGTAGTGGACTGTGAGGAGAAAGAAAGTTAATGCTTCAGGAAATGAATTTGTATTTCAAAGATAAAGAAGGCAAATGTGACAATGCCTGGCAAGAATGACAAGTTAAGTTGCATTTTTAAGTAAACAAGGGAGATGGAGAGAAAGCAGAAAGTAAGGGTGCAAAGTGAAGCTGCTAGCACCTAATTATCCAAGAAAAGGTATTT
This sequence comes from Florisuga fusca, assembly GCA_038090715.1. Lineage (NCBI taxonomy): Eukaryota > Metazoa > Chordata > Aves > Apodiformes > Trochilidae > Florisuga > Florisuga fusca. Next base: position 12,128,243 of record JAAWXA010000004.1, on the reverse strand, counting down.
CAGAATGGTTAGTACTTATTATTTTAAGTAACAACAATTCAGCACTGACTCTCTGGAAGCTATTATTTCAGAAAACCTATGATCATAAGTTATCATCATACACCATACATATGGTGTATCTTATTCTGTGATTCAAGGCTTTCTTCAGTCTCTTGCTATGTGTGGGTTTTTATCTGGCCCTGTGTGCACAGGAGTAGAACCTTTGTCCAGCAGCATCCATGAGAACTATGAATAAACCTCCATACCTCCTGTATGGAAATATAAATAATAGAATGCCACAAATCATAACCTGCTTCTGTCATACCATATGTGGCCAAAAAAAGGCCCAGTGCCCATGCATTAAGTAAGGGATTTTTAGGAGCTCTTGTTTGTTTCTTTACTCTAGTTCTTTGTAAACACTGGCATTTTAACTTGCATTAGATCACATGTTCTTTGGAACCTTAGGAAATTTTCAATTTGTCTTACATTAAGTACGTTCCTACATGAAGGATGACCATATGTAAACAGTGAGTACTTCAGTAGTCTAATTTTTCTCTGGAAGAGTCCCTGGTGTCTTCAGTGGATTTTCCTTTTGTAGCTCTTTTGGACACAGAGGGAGCTCACTTTATTATGGTAGTAGGTAACAGCTGGTTTGACAGATTCTGATATGTGTGCAGCCTCCACAACTGTTCCCAGAAGGAGTTTCTTCATGGACATTCATAGGATACTTTTGAACTGAAAAGTTAGCTAAGGAAGGAATGAAATCTTCCTCTTCAGGGTAAGCAGTAGTTCCAGCTTTCAGGCAAACCATTCCAAAACTATTAGTGCCAGCATACAACAATTAAGGATTGGCACAATAGACATCCTAAAAAGAGTAAACATGAAATATAATGTCATCTTGGAGCATAATACTGCATGCTTGTAGATGACTGTGAATGCTAATCAAAAACAAGATGCTAAGAAATAAGAGAACTAAAAAGTCCTGTGTATTGTTTTGCTCTCCTCTGTTGCTCTAAAATAAAATGTATTTTTTAATGCAAGATATAAAATATAATTTTAAGCTATATTGATATATATACATGTGGCTTTACATATATATATATTTAAATATATATTATATATATTTTATATCTGAGTTTATTTTAAAATTCACATTTAGGAAAGCAGCTTAATACAAAAAGGTATTTTATTTATTCTTTGACAATAACATTTTAATTGCTTAGGAATTTTACATTCTGATTTGAACTAAACTGTTAGACTTTTCCTCCCACTTGAGAATTGCTCCCCCTTCTTCCAAAAAAAAAGTAAAACTTAAACAGACTGGTTCTAGAAGCAGTCTGCCAAATCCCCAGCTTTGTGATGCTTCCATTGCCCGCCTCTTCCTTTCTAAGCCATTTAGGATCTATTAAAAAAAAAAAAAAAAAAAAAACAAAAACCCACCACCAATTGGAATTAAACTGTGCCATTTTTTTCTTCTGCTTCTTGGAGCAGTAAAGGATCTTTCATCCATTACTTAAAGAAAAAGGATTCTCATTTATCTCAATATCAAAAAATGAGGGCTGTCAAGAGCCTGTTCTCTCATACACTGACATCTCAAGCTAGGATGTTCCTCTTAAGAGCTGCTGTTCCAACTCAGATTATTTAATACCATAAGTATTTGCATGCTGAAAAAGCCTCTGCTAAGTAGACTTACTGTGTTAAATGGCTTTACAGTCTACAGACACTCTGCAGCCTATTACTTCCTCATCTTGTGCTGCTTTTTTTTCCAATACACTACTAGAATTTTGGAAGAGCGTGTAGAGCTTCTCATTCTGCACATCACTCATGGGAGTTCTGGGGTATCTCCTCATTGTAATGTGATTACCTTCTTGCAATGTTTCACCACGTTCTTTTCCAGGATGAAATGAATCCTCCGTTCATATTTAACCATGAAAAACTGTGCTTAATATTAATCAAATACATAGGACAATCAGAAAAGGAAAGGCCTTCATAGCAGGTCTATTTAAATATTTAAAAGAGGATATTAAGATTCACTCTGCTGTCTTACAGCAGTATATACCCTCTTCTTTACAGAGAGCAAGGCTTCTAGAGACTTTAGGCTAATTTGTCTTGTGAAAAAAAGTATAACTAGTCATCTGATGTGAAAGAGTGCCCTGGCACATTCCAAGTTTTAATAAGGCTTATTTATAACATAGCTTCAAATACAATCAGATTCATTCTGCCAGAACTTTGATAGCTTCTACAGTATAAGTCAAGCATTTTAGATCTACAAAACAGCCATTTGGGAACCAGTAAAGGCTTTTTTGACGTGTCTGTCCATAAGGAAAATACCTTTGATATTTAGTTATTTTCCTGGAAGAACTGTATTAAAATTCCTCCTTAATCAGGCCTTAAATGTTTGCACTGAGATTAATTCCAATTATCTGAATTAATAGAGTGGAATGTAATGGGTTGCTTCAGCCCCTAGAATGTGATTATATAGCACTGTGGCACATCAGCAGCTATGGATATCCATTACATCAAAAGATATTACTAGCCAAGGGTTCTGATTTAAATAATCTTGTAGGTATGCATGTTAAAATAGAAAAGACATCTATTCACCAATCGGACCATGACATCTGGGACTCTCTGTACAAGTAAATTTGGGGGAAATGGGATGTCTGGAGGGGGCTTCATAGTTGGTTTCCAAGTTAGAATTGTAGTACTCTGAACACCATTGAGCAACAGAATGCTGCAGGTAATGTTAGAAGCTAGAAATCTGGAAGCTGATAGGATATTTGAAATTAAGTAGCAGATTTGATAATGATAATATAAAGCCTTTCCTGTGTTTAGCTTATTGTATTTAGTGGTTTGTTTTGTTTTTTTAGGTTGTTCATAGAGACCTGAAGCCTAGCAATATTCTGTATGTTGATGAATCTGGTAACCCAGAGTCGATTCGAATTTGTGATTTTGGTTTTGCAAAACAACTACGAGCAGAAAATGGTCTTCTGATGACTCCATGTTACACAGCAAATTTTGTTGCACCGGAGGTAATTACCAGGATAGCTTATATGCTTCAGTTTATTTTTGATGGGATTCTTTTGCTGGTTGGATACTTGTTTCACTCTTGTGTAACTCACTGTAAAAACCAAAGATTTGAAATCTCACTATTTTAATAGCATAAGTAAAGTATTTCTAGACATAAATAAATTTGTCTCCCTCAGGTTTTGAAGAGGCAAGGTTATGATGCTGCATGTGACATTTGGAGCCTTGGGGTTCTGCTTTATACCATGCTTACTGGGTAAGGGTAAATTTAGTTTGCTTTGCTGTATGACAGCAAACCAAAATAAACAAAAAGAATTATAAATGTATGCCCACTGTTGAAGGTGTTTCTATTGAGGTGCTGATTAATTTAAACTTTGGCTTCAGTGGGAGTAGAATATGCACTGCCTTTAGTAGAATCCAAGTTTGCAGGTACCAATGTGAAACATTCTTGGCTATTCATGTTTAATCTATATTAAGTGTTTCTTTCCTGCTTTTTGGTGATTTAGGGGTAGGATTGTGAAATGAGAAAATTAGCTTATTACACAGCATATATGTTGAAGGAAATATATGTTCCAAATATAATTGCAATGCATTAAGCATGAGTATGTGCAAAATTCGGCCACTGGACAGTTTGAAGTGATGCAGTTAGGATATAGTAAATACAGTAGAAATGCATTTATGTGTACAACAGAAATTAATTGTATAGAAGATGTATATTAAATTCTCCTATAGTTCCCCAGTCTCAAAAGATGGTAAGATGGTTGTTATTACACCTGCCAAATAGATTATCTTTCTTCTGGATTATTCAGATTGCCACTTTGGTTAAGAGTTAACATAATCGGACACACTTTTGGCATTTAAAAATAAATCAGTGATGAACATACTTGGTTTTAGATATATCTCTTTTGGTTGTGGATATTCTGATAGCACCAAGAATATATTGAAGCAAGGAAATATTCTACACCTTCCTCCTTCTAGTATCAAAACAGCATTTACTCTTTTTTTTTCAGATTCATCATAAAGTCTTCAAACTTAACTTTATAACAACTTGTTTTATTACTTCACTAAAATATGAAGGCTTAAGGAATACTTTCTATAATTCAGGAACCACCACTACTTAGACTGCTATAGGAAAAATCTGGTTTTCAGACCCTATATAGAGGGGATACCTACAGTAAGAACAGACCTGTAGTCATGCAGGTAGTCTGCAGTGTCGTACGTTTTCATGTTAAGGATAATTTGGGTTTTAGAGCTATTTGAATGTGTTGCCTCTAGTTAAGTTGAACTCACTGAATATTATTATCAGATTTATAATTATTGTCTTCCAGTTTATGGAAGTTAATAACATTTACATTTTCTGTTTAAATAGCTACACTCCTTTTGCAAATGGTCCTGATGATACCCCAGAGGAGATTTTGGCCCGAATAGGTAGTGGGAAGTTCTCTCTCAGCGGTGGTTATTGGAACACTGTTTCAGAAACAGCAAAGGCAAGTAGATTTGCTTTGTCCTTTGGGGGATAAGACACTGATGGCAATGTAGCATGTTGCATATAATCTATATGTTATATATGGTTGCGTAGGTTCCAACCATTATTGTTAATTCAAAATACTGACCTGATCCTTTATGTGCTTAGAAGTTTGTTTTCTATTTCTGATTCTTTGATGTTTGAACAGTCACTTGCATGTAGGAAGACAGGTGTGTCTCTTCTCCCAAGTAACTGGTGATAGGACAAGAAGAAATGACCTTAAGTTGCACTTAGGGGATGCTTAGATTGGATATTAGGAAAAATTAGGAAAGAGTGGTCAGGCATTGGAACAAGCTGCCCAGGGAAGTGGTAGAGTTGCTATCCCTGGAGGCATTCAAAAAATGTGTAGATGCAGCAGTTCAAGGATGTGGTTTAGTTGGCATGGTGGCGTTGTGTTGACAGCTGGACTTGATGTTCTTAAAGGTGTTTTCCAAGCCTAATAATTCTCTGATCCTATGGTAGTCATTAACAAATGTCTTTAGAAATACAGTGTATTCAGTCAGTACTCACAGGCATGCAGAGTCATCCGTGATGACAAATGGTGTAATAAAACTTCATGTGGAAGCATGATATTCAAAAATAATAATCTACATCAGGATAATGATAATATGATGATGATTACCATATGTTCCACTGATTCAGGCTAGAAAATAATTTTTCACATTTTTCTGTTTAGGTCAGTTCTTCAGAATTACCCAAGACAGTTTATCCTGTACTGTCTCATTAGGATTTATCAGTTTATTCTTTTAAGTACTTCAAGAACTTTCAGTGTGTAAATATGTCATATCTAATTAAAAAAAAAAAAAAAGAAAAAAAAAAGACCACAAACAAAAAAACCAAAACCAAGTGTTATATGTTCTTGTTTTTGCATTTTTACAAAATAAAATTTTAAGGCAAGCTATTTTTTTAGAAATACATTTTTTTACAGGAAATAGACTTGAAACTTCAGTGTGCAGTATCCTATATACTCCTGTATAGCTACTCTAAAGTGCTAGTTTTCCAAGAAGAAAAAAAAATTACGTATGTTGTGCTCTTTCATGCTAAGTGATTTGTGATGTGTGTTCTAATGTAATGTTCTCATAACTCAGCCATTTTCCCACAAAACATGTAATTCATTTGACTGAAAAATCAACTTGTCAGAATAACATGTTTACACTCACCTGGTAGCATCAGTTTTGTCTCCCTTTAGCACCATTCTGTTCAGTTGTACTCAGGAGTCTAGAATGAAACTAAACCTATCAAGCTATGGAAAAAAAATCATAATTCCTTTTTAGTAATAACTTTAAACATAATGTTTTCACTTGAATTACAAAACAAATAATGACTTAAATGGAAGTGTTCAGTATTGCTAATCTAACTTATATTAACATAAATTCAGTTGTAGTGAGATAAATGTGTTTCTTCAGGGGTATTTGCTGACTTCAGAAATGTTTTGTATGCTTGATCCTTACTAACTTACATCTAAAGTAATTTATAAAATATTATGCTGCTGTATACCTTTGTTTTCAACATCTCAAGCCTTGTATGCAATTCTGATTACTGTAATTTGAAAAAAAAAAGATGTTTAAGAGATTGTAGAAAAGGATGTACCAAAACAATAGTAAAAATCTTACTAAATGTCAACGACTTCCATATGAAGAGTAAATAGAATATGACATAACAGAAAAGAGAATTTAATTGATGATACAGAGAAGACTGATTACTTTTTTTCTCAAATGATGATTTTACTAGGGAAATCAGGAACCATTAATACAATTTGCAGAAGTTAAAAGCCAAACAAAGTTAAATATCTGATCATACAGTTCACAACTTAAACTTAAAACAACTGTGACAGATGTTTGAGAAGATGGGAAAACCAGAAGTATAAGCCATAAAATGAGTTCAGAGGTGATGAGGTAAAAATCACTAAAGAGATGTTTATGGCCACCAGTAGTACTAAAAATTAACCTTCAACTTTCGTTGTGGTTGACAGACACTAGGGAAACATGCAATATTATCTCTGTTTTCTCAAATTTTCCTTTTTCACAATACTCTTTTCCTACATATCTGCTGTTTGTCATTGCTAAAAAAAATACTGGTATAGTGGAGCCTCTGTGCGCATATTTTTATGTTAATGTATTTTTCCTCACTTAATTGAGTACTTTTATGTTGTGTTACCAAACATTCGTTAAGTCATGTAATTAAAAGATAAAGTATTAGCATAATTGTGGCAGGCTTTCAGCTGTTTCAAACTGATACTGTGAGCAAATTTTTATGCCACTAGAATCTTCAGTTTCAAACAGTAATCTTTTTAAAAGCTGGTATTTTACTGTAGTTGGCATTGACTCTGTTTTATTGACAGGACCTCGTTTCAAAAATGCTTCATGTTGACCCACATCAAAGATTGACTGCAGCCCAAGTTCTCAGTCACCCCTGGATAGTTCACTGTGACCAGTTGCCTCAATACCAGCTGAACAGGCAGGATGCTCCCCATCTAGTGAAGGTAAGTAGATATTTGTTACACTTGCTCTTTAACTAAAATCAGTGTAAACAAAAGGATTTTTTTGTTTTTAAAGTTGCTGTGTTATGTGTTCCACTAAATACTATTCAGAAGTTGTTATGACTGGGAGAACTTCTAATATGTAACAGGATTCTGCAAAAACCCAGTCATGGAGGGTACATCTAACGCATTTGAAAAAGACATTTTCTTATGTGTGAAATTTATTGGACTTACAGTGGCTTAACTTCCTTTAAAACGTGGCATAGAAGAAATCATTCTTCTGATACCGGAAGATGTTGTTGGGTGACTGTATAGGGGAGCTGAAAAATACTTAAGCTAGTTTTACAGTTTCAGAGGAGGTTAATCGAAAGTGACTAAGAGAAAACAGTGTACTTCCTGATCACCATATAAGCTAAAAAGAAGTCAGAAAGGCAGTGGTAATTATTACAGCATCAGACTGTTCTGCATTGTCTGAAGCACAATCTGGTTTTGACCCTGATAAACTTGATCACTTTGAAAAAGGAGAAAGAAATCAGAAATAGTTGAATTCTACTTCTCTTTATTCTTCCTGCATTCAGTCCTACATCCAGGAATCTCTGTCATACAGCATAAAAGGGATCTGAATAATATAATTAATACTCTCTCTGAGTCAGCTGTTAGAAACTTCTAGCATCCAAAAGCACAAGTGGAAAGAGGGAAAGTTCTGATCCCACAGCTTTGATAACTTTCTAACTTTTTTTTTAATTAAATATTAATGTGCTGACTAATTTGAGTGACTTTTAAAATATTTAGTTGAAAAATTTAAAGATTGTATAAGTGATAATCAGAGACAGCCCACTGATGGGATTTCATTCCCCTGTTATTTCACAAAGCATGGAGAGAGAACTTAATGTAGCGATCTGGGTTCGGTTTTTTAAGCAATGTAAAATGGCTTTAGACTGATCTGAAAACTATTTATTACCCCTAAAAAATACTCGCTCCTAACAATGCTGCCATATAAGTAATGTAGTGGTATGTTTTGTATTGTAGATGCAAGTAGACTGGAAGTTAAACTTGTTCACAAATAGGACTGTGTGATCTCTAGTATGTGTGTCAATTACAACGTACACCTCTTCTTTTTTTTTTTTTTTCCCCTCTGCCTCCCAGGGAGCAATGGCAGCAACTTACTCTGCTTTGAATCGTAATCAGTCACCAGTTCTGGAGCCAGTTGGCCGTTCTACTCTTGCTCAGAGGAGAGGTATAAAAAAAATTACCTCAACAGCCCTGTGAAGTGACCTCAACCAGATACTTGGTACCATGGCATAAGATGATAGCACAAATCATGGCGACAGGTAGCACATATCTGACAGATACCTGCAAGCACACTCTGTCCCAGCTGGTACCTAAAATGCTGCTGCTCCTGCTGCTGCTATTGCTTTCATCTATTCTCGCTTTAAACTGTTGATGGCAAGTTACTGATCTTACTGGAGCTTCAAATGGAGTGACAAGTAGAAACACAATGGAAACGATCACGTTCGCCAGTGAATAACCAGAAGAATTATGAATGCCGCCTCTGTCAAAAATACACTGAATAAAGCACTCTGCACCACATAGCATTATTTTTATAAGGAATATTTTTTGTCCCCTAAAATATTCTTTGTTACAGGTAGAGATGGACAGTTTATGTTAAGCACTTAGCTTAAACAATCTGTTTATATTAGCACTATATACTTTGTGCCATCCAACATTTTGTATGTTTTTGTAAACAGTTCACAAGCAGTACATTTCTGTGCTGTTTTCTTTAATGTATACATGCCTTGTTTTACTTAGATATTATTAATCATTTTGACAATTAAGCCTGATTAAACAGTTCACCTGGATTAATCAGTATTGTTGGACAGCTCTAAAAGAAGCCTGACTGTTAAACAGCTATTGAATGTAATACTATGAATATGTATTTCTCCTTGCCTACGTCTTTTCTACATTTCCATGTTTTACACACTGCATGTCATGTTATGAAAGTCAGGATACTGTTTATAGTATTCAAGTTTTAAACAGTGGATCTCTCACCATACTATATATACAACAGGTAATATAACCCAGAGAAAAGATAACTTGCTCCGTATCTCAGTCTGTCTTTCGTTCCTCTGCCCCTCCCTTTTATTCTTTTCCATCTAATCTCTGGACTCAGGAATTATTGCTAAATACTTTCTGATAGAGGACATTTCTATGTTGTTTATTCTTATAACCCATTGTTAATATTTTATCTCCATTCTGTGAGTTTTGTTTAAGCTGCAAAGGATTAGTTTGGGAAATGCTGGCATTATAGAAGAAAGGCAGCATTGAAGGTAAAGCAAAACATAATGTCAGCTAATAAGCAGAAGCCTGCAAAAAAAAAAAAGTAGGTTTAAAAAACTGCATTCATCATCATTGCAAAACTGATGGATCTAATGTTCTGTCAGTTATTTTCTCATTATTTTAATTGACATCCAAAACAAAATGAGAGGAGAGTCATCCAGATCTGTCTGGGATTAGAAAGGGTTGTTACAATATACCATGAAAGTAGCATTGTCCCGGTCAGGTAAAACAAAGCTGTTTGGAGTAAAGTGTTCTCACTTTCCCCCAGATGGAAGCAGGTTTGCAGTAATGGTGAAATACTCATTTTAAATACTAATACAAAATTTTAATACTCTTAGACTCTCAGTGTCTTAAGTAATTAAAGGTGTATCTTGATGGCTAGTCTTGAAAAATTAATTGCCCACATGAGAAAGTGCACTGGAATGTGTTTGAATCCAGTAAGTGCCCCACTTCACCAAAATGTTATGCCTCGTCAACTCATTCCAGGCACGAATATGTCTATTGGGAATTCCAGCTTTAATAAATACAGATCTGGGTGAATAGCTCTATGTGAACAATACAATTAAAAAACTTAAAGGTGCAATGTTGTGTTTTGCATAAGAAGTTATTTCTGGGATTTACTTTTATTAAATTTATTTTACAGTGATGAATTTGCTAGTTTACCTGAAATGGTCAGAGATTTGTCCAAAGGGAGAATTTCATTTGCTCTAAATGAATGTGAAAGTGTTCCTTTTGCCACAAGCTTTTCTGAGTTCCTTGGAGAAGCTCCCTTTGTTAGACTTGCAAAAGATTCCACTTTTATTGCCCCTAAAAATGTTAAATAGTTAACACATCACAAAATTGATAAGGAATCGGTTTTATGAATGAGAATTCTTAAATTACCATTGATCTCATAGATTTGACCTTGCAGCTCTTCCAAGCAATTAGCATTTTTTCCTTACTTGGTGCTCTAGCAGTGAAATTCCATTTAGCTGTACAGATGCACCTACCCTTCTTTCAAGAAACATCCTTAACTAGAGGCAGAAAAGGGCCGTTTTAATTTTTCTTTGTCAGTGTCTGCCGTTCCAGAGGAACAGTTTTTAAATGTATTAATCTGAAGACTGTCATATCGAGTCAACAAACAAGATTGAAATAAAGGGAATGGCAGTACTTGCTAGTGTGTCAATAATAGCATTTCAGTTCAGGAAGGAATTTCTCCTGTGTTCTCAGTGCATGAATACATATAGAAAGTTGGCCAAGAACAGACATAAAGGAGGAAGCATTCAGCTGCTTCACTACTGGCAATATCTATGTTAAAATAATGCAAAAGTACTTAGAGTAATTTTATTTCATCCATATTTGTGGCTCTCAGGCTCACTGGTCATTAGCCAAATAGTGAAGCAAGGTTAACTTGTACATTTTATATATTTACATTCTCAAGTAAGCTGTTAATTTAGTCTAGACTCTATAAATGTTGTTACCATTTTGTGTATATAGCAGGACAGGAGGAACATTTTAAATGCTAATAAAATAGGGCAGTAAAGCACATGCTAACTCAAAAGTCTAGTTCCACTGTATTTTTAAACTACTTTCTAAACCAAGGTATAAAGGACCCATCTGTGCAGGCGGTCTGTTATATAAGCTAGACTTACATGGTTTTATGTACCTTACCTCCTGTTTTGGATCCATGTTCACCACATTAATGTTCATTTTTGGTTTTGTAGCTGCAGCTGTTAGGAGCTATAAGGAAATCCAGTTAATGCTTCTACAAATCCCAGCACCTTTCTATTAGAATGTCAGTTTCTGTGACACACCGTGTACATTCATTGCTGGACTGCTTCTTGGTCTGCAAAGCATAGCAAGAGCCTCTAGGATAAATAGTCAAAAGAAGAAAAAGGAGAACTGCAGATACAGGTGATTTTCTATATGTAGGTTTCTATATCTTGGTTTACTTTTTGTAGTGTGAAATTATCACTTACTGTGCTTGAGAGCCTGAGAGAACACAGGGAAGAGTACAGCTGTAATACTCATTAAATGCCATCTATATCCAGTAAGGGCAAAGTTCTTTATTGTAACACTGAACAAAAGTTAAAAGGAATTCTTCAAGACAATATTTAAAACTGCTCTCTAAAGAGTCAAGGGCGTAAGAAAATAGATTTATGTGTCTGTGTTTTGCTTTTGTAAATGTGGTGTACCAACTAAAGCTGTGCTTTTCTATTATTGGATGGAAAGGATTCAAAGTATGCTGGTCCTTAGTAAGCAGCAATGGTTAATAGATGAATTTTCACTTATGAAAATGATGTAAATGATTAGCTTTATCTTGTTGATACTCTTGACCTAATCAAAGGGAAGGTGTACTTATGAGGGATGTAATTATTTTGAAACCTAGTTGGGGGGGGGGGGGGGGGGGGAGGGAGGGAAGGTCTCCTTAAAATGTTTTTAAAAAATGACAAAATCACAGATAAAATATTTTTCTACAATTCTATACAATCATACTTTATACTAGTTTTCTCAGCATGGCATGTAAGTGAGTCTAAGGTACTGTTCCAGAAAATCAGTGGTATTGTACCTTGTTCTAGACCATTACAAGAGCATCTGTTAGATGCTTGGCACTGCTGTCATAGAGGCAAAATGCTAGTTAAAAAGACAATTGTACTGAATACTTTAAATGATTGTTTTTTTCAGAGTTTGATCTAGGAAATGTTCCAATCATGCTATTAATGTGTAATTAAAACTGCTCCAGATGTAACTATGAGCAGTTCTGGAAAGGTAACATTGCTTGTACTCCTGTTTAATGGCAGGTTTTGTAGTCTTCAAAAGAAATTGACATTTCTACTATGAATAAACTTTCAAACATTTAAAGTGCTTTTTTGGTTAATAATTTGTTCTGCCTGGTTATAAAATTTTTTATGTTTGCACGTCACTAACTGAACTATGCTTGCAGCACAGCAGGTGTGCATTTTTAACCAGATGTATTTTTTAATAAGCGTCTGTCAGTTAGAATGTCTCTACGTGACAGAATATTTAGTCAGATCACTATTAGTAAGGTACAGGGAGGTGAAGGAAGAACAATTGTATTCAGTAGCTGCTATGGACCAAATAAGTTTGACACAAGATCAGAGAGCTGCAAGAATATTGTATTTTAATAGCCTGTATGGGCTCCGGTTCACTGTAAAAGTACAACTTAAGGGTAGGCTGCTAAATAGTATTTGCAATGTCTACATTGAGAAGGGAGGCAAATATGATAAATAACTATCAAGTTTTATTGATTAATTAATGAAGATTTAAACATTTGGGAAAAGGAATATATACATGAAGTATTCTGTAAATTTCACAACCTTCTGCTTCAGCAGTTCACAGAACTTGGAAGCTTAGAAGGATAATGGTCCTTGCAACCTGGAAAAGGTGGAAAATGTTTAGAAGTTTTCTGGAAAATAAAATTAATAATTATGACAGACAATATATCAAGGCTGTACCCAGCGGTTTTGTGACGTGCACTAAAGGCAGGCTGTAAGAGGGGGAGGTGGGGAAGTTTGGTAAACATGCAGAACAAAGGCCAACAAAAAGCCAGGGCCTGGAGGGAGGGCGGAGTTACCTCTCCTTTGCATCTAAGATACCTTGGATCTAAGGCAGGACCAGCGCAGGCTTCGTCCTGCCTGCCTAAGAACATCTTAAAGTGAATTTTTGAGTTAACTGGACATTGAGTAAGCCTTAAGAAGCTCTGCAAAGGAAGAAAGTGTGTCTGCGTAACAGGTGCCATCTTAACGGCACCATCTTGCCTTCGCATTTTCCCACCTTCGCATGCTCCCATCTCTAACCCTTCCTCACCGACGCCTGGAACAGCGCTTTTACCCCCACCCCAAGAGGATCGAGGCTTTCTCTGGACACAGGTGAGAGATTTTTTTTTAAATTTTATTTTAATTTTTTTTTTAGGTTTTGACCCATCTCCCGCGTTTCCTTACAGCACACCCCAAAAAGTCCTCGGGAATTCCCAAGAGCTGCCTTTCCCCACGCTAGCACCGGGCCCCACGGCCACCGAGGGGGAGAGGGGAAGCCGGGGGGTACCGCAGGGACCCCGCCAGCAGCGTTCTTTGGGGGTGCTCAGAAAAACCCAAACTCCCCGAAGCCCCTTGGGACGCCGCCGCCTCCGCTCCCCGCCGGCGCTGCGCGATTGGCCAGGCTNCCGGTTCCCCCTTCCCGGCCGAGGGTCCCGGGTCGGCCCCAGTTGTACGGGGCCTGGCGCCGTGTCGGAGGCCTCTGAGGCCTGGCCGGGAAGGAGGGGGAGGCACCGGTGGGGTTGAGCTGTCAGAGGCGCCCCTGCCTGCTGGCCCTCGGGGGCGGCCGTCGAGGAAAGCGGCGGGTGTGCGTGGCTCGCCGAGCGCTGCTGGGGCCGGCCGCTTCGCCCCTTTTCCCCCACCCCGCCGCTTAAAGGAGAAAAGGAGTGAGAGGAAGGGAACGAGAGGAGGGGAAGTATGATCTGGTTATGTGTGGTCTGATGAGGAACACTTAAGCCTCTTCCGACCTGTGTGCGTGCCTTTTTAAAAAGAGCATCTTCACTCCGACCCAAGGCTTTCCTCTGAGTATTTCAGGGGGTTCGGCACTAAAATAACTACTCAAATTATTCTTCTGTCCTTCAGTGGTTACATGCATCAAATTATCCGACCATAATATATGAGATATTTGGTAGCAACAATCTGAAAGCACTGAAAATGGCCATCTTGTGGAAGTCCCTGTTCCAGGCTGCTGTCATTCCAGAGCAACCAGGACATCATAAACAGTGGAGGCTCTAATTTACTAATTACTGTGTTACTGCTGAGTTAAAAATGTAGAGCTAAAAACGTTAAAAGCACAGAAATCCCGATATTTAATTCACTGTATTCATGGATAGTAACATATGATCTTTCTTTTAATTTAGGCAAAGGAGGTAAAAATAGGCGACGAGGTAAGAATGAGAATGAATCAGAAAAAAGAGAACTGGTGTTCAAGGAAGATGGGCAAGGTGAGTTCTTTGCTATAGTATGGCAATGGCACTTTAGTCAGGTGTTATTATTATAAGTGATGTACATTGGATACACAAAGAAAACATCTGGATGCCTGAGAAGTACAAAGTTACTGTGGAATAAAAGGAAGTGTTGTTCCTAAGGCTGCATTTCAGTTCTAAGTGGTACATTGAGAGTAGGAGGAAGACTTCAGGAAAAGGGAAATTTTAAAAAGCTCCACCAGTTAAAGAATAAAGCTTCCATCTCCTTGACCTTACTGTGATGCCACGTGTAATACAGTAACGTAGTAATAGAACAGGAGCAATAGGTAAGGTCCTTACTTGGATGTTGTCAGGTAACATAAGCCTTGGGAGTGTTCAGCTGGAGGGTGATGACTAGGATTCCCCTTTCCCCTGCCATTAGGTGACAGTGAGCTCCCCTTCCTTTTGGCTTGCCTTGCTTTGTGTGTGTCACACTCTTGCAATTGCTCACATAGATACGAGTACTTGAGTAGTGACTGGTTAACCAGTTGCTTTGTTAGAAACACAGAAAAAATACTTACTTTTAAAATGGTAAATGAAGTGACCACTGAACTAATTTTTAAGCTCCTCCTGATATTCTGTGACAATTACAAACAAAAAAGCAGTTGATTCTGATGCACCCGTAGGACTATAAATCCTTTCCAACTCCTAAGCAAAATCTACTGAAAAATTTTTCTCAGTTATTAATATTCTCACATGATTAGTACTATCTAGCTTAGGCTAAGGAAAGATTTTAGAATTCTAAAATGCATTTCTGGCTGATTGAGAAAGTATTTTTTCTTAGTGTGGGAAGTCAGATGATGTTATAATTTGTACAAGTTTTATAGTAATTATTATCTAATTCTTACAGGCTTTATTGTTTTTACTTAAATGGTAATACATTATGTTGCAAACTTTAATAGTGTGTGTGAAGTACTTTCTTCCAGAAATCACAGTGATTTCTGGAACTTGCTGAGGGAAAAATATTAAATCTGTCTGTGACTTGATAGCTATAAAGATGATCTGTAGTAAGCATTTCAAAGGAAACAGAAGCATGGATACAACCAAGAATGAGAAGTGTTAGGAAACAGGCAAATTGTGATATATTCAGCAGTCTCTGTGGCTGACCTGAGCTCCTCTCACTTGTTTCTGTTTGATAAAATGTTACAGCATTCCTGTAATTTTAATTACAGTGGCAAAAGTTACTAGTTGTTTCATGAAACTGTATTTGTTTAGAAGTTTTACTCTGTGCTGCTGTCCTGTCTTTTTCAGAATACGCCCAGGTGATCAAGATGCTAGGCAACGGGAGACTGGAGGCATTATGTTTTGATGGTGTGAAGAGGTTATGTCATATCAGAGGGAAACTAAGAAAAAAGGTAATTCTGAAGCATTGCAGTAGAAAACAGTGGCATACTGTATGATATGTGATTGTAAAAAATTAGTTATATAGCTTGATACAAAAGTTATTAGTTCTACAGTACTGAATATCTTGAACTTGTGTTTTGATAGTAAACTAGTTCTTCTGTTTGGTTTGCTGGAACAAAAATAAGCAGGCTTTTTGGCTTTGAGGGAGAAAGGGCGAGGCATTTGGATGTGTCTCTTTCAAGGGAGATTTTTTTGGCTGCTTACAATATACAAATTTTTCTTATTCTAGAAATTTGTATGTGTGTAAAATATTAAGAAGCTCCCTAACTGTAGATGGGGAATTTGTTGACTGTTTGGAAAATCAGCATGTTATATCTGAGACTAGATCAGTGCTTAGCTTAGTGGAAGAACTGTTAACATGAAGATTGACACCCAGCATAGGAAAATAAACCTGCAGAAGTTTTTCTACAGCCACCTTTTTTCATGTGCTATTTCCCAAAACCGGTAAGAATGAAGGTTTGATATCCCCTTACTCTGATCTGTGAAGGAACTGTGTAATTACAGTCATCTCCTCACTGGGTCACTTATCTGAGAGTAGTTCAGTAAGGGTGGCTTGGGAAGTTTCTTTATAGCTTCCCAGAGGCACCTCAGATGCCATCATTTCACTGTCTGTATCATCAGTTCCCAAAATACTTTTGTGCAGAGCTGATCTGCAGAAGTTGCACCTTCAGGAAAGTCAGGGGTACATGTTTGCAGTCTTCACCATTTTTAGATTGTGTCCCCTCCTGCCCTTGTTCAGATGTTACAACTTTCTGACCTTAGCTGGTGGATGGTACAGAGGAGGTCCTCTCAGACAGACAGACAGACTGAGTCTTTTCCCAATAAAAACAGACAGTTGCTGTGTTCATTCTGGACTGTTCTACCTCTCTGGTTTTGGTCACCAATGAATGCACGAACCTTGGCATCAGTGCTAGCCCTGCTAGCTGCCTGCTGATATACAATATCAGCTACCTGTTCCTCATGTTAAAAGAAAGGAAGTCTCAACTGGAAGATATTTTATGTCCAAAAAAATGAGGCTGATGTGGGCTAGAACTATCTTGTGCATTTAAATTAACATTTCCTGTTTTGCAGGCTTCTGGCTTTGGTTTGACTAATTAGCATAGTCAATTACTAGAAACAACTCCATTAATATTCTTGTGCACTTCGCTGTTCTTGTCCATCATCTCCTTTATCAGGTTTCTCATTCATTTTTGCCCACGTGGAGCTCAGTTCACAGTGGTGGTGTGTTGCATGATTTCTACTTTCTCAGAAATGATGACTTAACAATCACCTTGTTGGCTAGAAGGTCTTCAAAGAAGTCTGATTTACCTTAGTAATAGCTCCATAACACGTGAAAAAATGTATTTATGGCCTTGGTTTTGCTGTTAGAATATGAAATTGGTTGTTAGAATGAAATTGCTGTTAGAATATTTCCAGTTTACTGGTAGAAAGTCAAAAAAGGGTGGCTGTAGTGAAATGATTCATGTCCCAGTAATCCTAAATGTGCTGTTTGGCTCTTGTTATAAAACAAAAGCTGAATTTCTGCAATATAACAAATGTTTTCTCTTTCAGGTTTGGATAAATACATCTGATATTATATTGGTTGGCCTAAGAGACTACCAGGTAATAATTCAGTGTAATTTGCCAATGAAGAATATCTTATAGCAGCTTTATTTAATGTTAAATAAAGCTGATACCATTAGGAAATTCTGATCTAGCTTCTGAATCTGTGTTCAGTTATGCTAAATCATGACTTTTAGCTTCCTTGTATTATAGAAAGATTGTCATGAGTAGATGACAAATCCTTGTTCAACTTGTTTTTCTAAATTGCACCCCGAGACTTTGTGAGTGAAGATGCTTGTTGGCATCACATGTGAGCTTTTTTCAGCTGTTTGATGCTTGGGATCCTGTAATAAAAGGGAGATTGAGCCAAGCACCAAACATTTTATTGTGCTAATCAGAATTTTGGAGCCTGGATAAACATCAAGGATTTTACTTTTAAGAGGCCAATTTATCAGTGATTAATTTCCACTTAAATTTCCAGAAATTGAGTAGTGTAATTTTACCTCATGTGAAGGTTAATGGAAAAAAACCAGTTGTCTAAAGTTTATTAGATATGTGCTTTCTTGTGAATGTTAGTGTTGTGTCATTGGTTATTTGAAGATAGATTTTGCTGCTGAAACATACATTAGAGTTGTAGAATATCTAAGATGCTGCAATTTACAGTATATATTGAACTACTTAAGGCTAGGAAGTTTTGACACTTTCTTACTGGCCACCAAACCTCTCACACCACACTGTGTGTTCTCTGGAGAAAGGTAAATTTCAAAGCAATGAATAATAAAAATATAAAAAATAAAAATCTATAAATAATAATATGAATAATATAGTTGTGTAATGTAATTTTTATTAATCTGCTGAGGTTATGAGGGGGGGTGGTTTTCTTCATAGGTGATTAATAAATTCTAATGAATTTGTATTTAGGATAACAAGGCTGATGTTATTCTAAAGTACAATGCAGATGAAGCCAGAAGTCTGAAAGCCTATGGGGAGCTTCCAGAACACGGTAAGAATCTTTTCACTTCAAACTGGAAGTTCATATTGGCCAAGAATATTCTATCTTGACTTGGTGTGAATATACTTCTTAATTTCTCTAAATTCCTTTTTAGCTAAAATCAATGAAACAGACACATTTGGACCTGGAGATGATGATGAAATCCAGTTTGATGATATTGGAGATGATGAAGAAGATATTGATGACGTAAGTAGTAAGCTTAGATTTTGTATCAAATGCTTGAAATTGTCATCTTTGGCCATAAGCTGCTTTTCATTGTTTTGGAGCAAGTAAAATAATAGGTTGATACTCAGAACAGCTCACCTTCTCAGCAACTGCTTCAGAAAGGAGTGTGTGCATGTGCATTCCAGCTTTCTGTTCTCTGTTTGGTCTTACTATCCTCCTCCCATTGCTTAAAGCAAATAGTATGCTTAAAAATATACATGTTCGTTTTCATTACCCTTAAAATGTCCAAAAGAAGCTCAAAAGTTTCTTGACCTCAGAGAGCTGGAGTGAGGTAGCAGCCTCCATTCAGATGATGCTGTATTCATGTTGATACCTGTGTGCGTGCTTGAGGAGCTGCTGTTTTGCAAGTCAGCAGCTGTGGCTGTGGATTTATCTGGGTATGTTCATATTGAAGGAACTGAATGTGGCCTTCAGCACTGTTCTGTGAAATCTAAGACCCTTACATCAAGCTCAAGGTGGAAAGCAAAGTAGAGGATACAGGAAGGTTGAGCAATTTTAGTAGGATTTCCTTCCATCCCCTTGCACAGTAGGCTAGAAAGACCTCTTGGAGAGCAGGCACAGAGACTGGTGGGTCAGCTCCTGTGGCCATCTCCATCGAGGGAGGGAGAGCCATAAGCTGCTGATGTAAGCTGTGCCTGAACTGACCACAGGCTATGTAGCTGTTTTGGGGGAATTGCATACCTGAGCCCTCTGTTGTTTTAACAAGCTCGCTATCTAATAATAACTATAGAAATAATTGAGGGATTTGAGGTTTTTTTAAAAAGCAAAGACTTAAAGTCTTCATTTCTGTTTACTTTAAAAGCTGCATCTTGGTAGTTACTGAAGTTAATCATAATCCTGAATTTACAGATTGTCATAGTCAGTGACAGCAGTGTTACTACTTATCACTAAGCTGTGATCACCAACCATGTACACTCTTACGTTGCAGTTGTAAAACTGTTATGATTCAAATTGTATAGTAAACTGCAGAAGTAGAATCTGCTGTGAAATATTTTCTAAGGTGACACACTTTATTTTGCAGTGTAAGGATGAATGTATGCAGGGTCAGCTGGCTGAGAGGATAAATAGTAACTTAGTGAGACAGTGGGTTAACTTAATTGGATAGACTGTTCTAAGTATATCACTGTGTTTTAATTCTTCATCTTTTTAGTCCTCTCTCTCTCTGAATGGGTAATATGACTAATTTCCTTTAAATGCTTATGTTATTTTGACTTTTTTTAGGTTCTCAGTATATAAGGAATTAGATCTCATACATGTTGAAAATATCCAAGTTTTGACTAGTTTTTCTTCCAGCTTTTGCAAATTGCACTTTGGACTTATCAGTGGTTGAGCTTACTGAAGATTTAGCTTACTAAAGCTGGAAACACTATCTAGTACTTCATGTTTCTAATATAATAATGAAGCTACTGCAAGACATCAAAGTGATAAGTGGCTGTAGGAATGTTGAATAAAATTTGCAAACTGATGGATCTTTGTGGGAGATAATTTAAGTTAGCAGCTATGGTTGTTTTTAAGCTTCTGACAGCTGTGCAATTTCGTGCTAATATCACGCTTTAAGACAGGAAAAGACAGAGGTAAAATGTGAATAAACTCTCTGAGGATCATCGTAGTCGACCTAGAATGAACTGCAGCTTCCAAGGTCATAGTTCACCTTGGCAGAACCTTTCCTTTGTTGTTTATGTCAGGAGAATGGTTAGAAAACTAAACATTTTGCCACCAGTTTAATTTGGATAGTCACTACAGAAGTTACCCTTAAAATATTTTGGGTTTGAGTATTGTGGGCTAATTTATGTCTGTACCTTTTATGTGTAACTATATGAGCAAAATTGTTCATATGCTTAACTATTGTATCATAACAGTGGGGGGGGACATAAGAGGAGAGGATTTATTCAGATATTAAGAAAATGGGGTATGAAGTGAGACAAAAACAGTACTATGTTGACTTTGAGGTCTCCTTTTGAACTGTAGAAATAGCTTAAAGAGAGAGGTGATTGGAGAAAAATGCATGTGAATTAATTTATGGTGTGGTGTTTTTGCTTTTCAGATCTAATTTGGAACAGAGGTTTACATTCCAACTTTTTTCCTCCAAGGATTATCTGCATTGATATTTTGATTATTTTTGGGTGAAGTCCCTTTCTTTTAAGAAGACTGAAAATTCTCGGTAAAGAGTGTAGTTTGTTACATCAAAAGGATTTATTTTCAATGTTTGTTTTAAAGTATTTATATTTCTTTGGAAATGGATAATGCTGGATTATCACAAAGGTTCAGTGAAACACCACAAATATCTCTTCACCAATTAGAGCTTTTACCTCTGGATGTAAGTGAGATACAGTGACGTGGGCTGTAAAAGACTGCATTTTTCCCTCTTCTGCTTCCATCACTACAATTCCAGTTAAACTTGTATTTTGAAATAAAAATTGTTATCCTGTAATTATCATGGATTTTGATTAAATACAATACCCAGTTCAGATTAGTATCAAATCAGACTATGCAGTGTCTGTCCTTATACCCCTTGCCTTGATGTTAACTTTAAACAGATTTTGGTAATACACAAGGAAGGCAGAAATCTGCATTTAAATTCATAATGCACAATGAATCTACTTTTCGTGTCTAGTAGCATGCTGCTATTTTTATACTGATTTTGATAATTAAAAACACTCATTATTTCAGAGATGTAAATTTGACACAGTTAAGGGTAGGGGAGAAGTAAAGGATAAAAAGTAAGCAGCATCTCAGAACTGCAGTTGTATGCATTGCTCTTCTGTGGTTTAAGAATACAGTCTGTAGTTGCAGAAGATGAACACTGGGTGGCACCCAATTTACCAGTGATATAGAAGTACCAAACATTAACAGATGGGTTCGTACTGAAAAAAATGTAAAATAGATTTTCCCCAAAGTGAATGCTTAACATTCTTGATATGTTAAACATGTAGGTTATTTTTACATTCTAGAAAAGGTTATGTTAAGAGTAGAGTTTTATTTTAATCTTAAATTCCATACATTGTAAGGTACAACAGTAAAGCTTATGTGAACGTAGAATTACAGTATAAATGAGAAAATAAATTTGTGTCAAATGTAGGAAAAGAATCTTTTCACCCCAAGTAGGTCACTGAAATAAACTAAGGGAAAGATTCTTCTCCGTCTTCAGCCTGGAGGACTCAGTTAAGCTGAATAAAGACTAACACCATCATGCAAATATTATTTTGTGGTAGCCTTAGTTTCTTTATCTTCAATTATGTATTTAACAACTATGAAAGCAGGTTAATGGAAAACTTCGTTTGTGCCATAAAAATCTGATTCTTGACACTTGTATTGGTTATGCAGTCTTTTTGGTATGATGTAAAGTGACTACCCCAATAGATAAAAACAAAATTACTTTAAATATGGAGTGGTCTCATTGGTTTATATTATTTTTTTAAGGAAGAGTTTTGTGCTATATTTGAACTTCCAGAACAAAAATGTCTTGTCTTTGCCTTTTTTCCTTTCATTATAGTGTCTATTTTCCTTACGTGGGTCTGTTATCTTATTCTGGGGATAGCATTTTTTTTAGTAGTATTAAGTAATTTTGCCAAAACATTTCTTGGGTTTTGAGTATTTGTTGTAAAAACTTGGTAAATACTGGGAAAAGATACTACCAACATAGCATTCTTACTCCACTGATCTTGAAGTATATGAATTTACTGTCTTTGTGTGCCTGCAAGGTTCAGTTGTGAAGCAACACAAATGCTGTAATGTTTCAGAATAAGTTTTACTAACCATTCCCTATCTCACTGGTTTCCTCACCTTCTTAAGCAGACTGAGCAGCTCTGAAAATGGTTAAAAGCTCTCAAAACTGGTCTTGACATCCAAGTGCCAGAAGTGTCTGTCCTTTCAGTTGTGCTAGCAGAAAGGTCAGTGATTAAATGACAGTGATTGTTTACTGAAGATACAGATGTTATGGAAATTATACTTGCAAAAATCAATATTGTATTTGTGGGGAAAAATGTAAAGTGCATGGTCAGTGGTAAGGAGAAACACAAACAAATAGACTGCTGTTGCAAAGAACCTGTGTCACTGTACTGATGTTCTCCAGTACAACAGAGACTTCAACAGTGAGAGAAAGCAGAAAATCTGTTTCTGGCAGAGTTGGTTATGGTTTGTGTTGCCATCCTTGGATATACTTCCTCATCTCATTTCTCTGCCCACTGCTAAAGCTCCTTTCATAGCCCAATCTAGGCAGCTTTATACTGTCCCTTCTTGTTTCTCTTTTCTTTCAGGGGAGAAACAGTTTACACAAGTAGCTCCCTTTTCCATGTTTCCATGCAAAGACCAGTGGTAAAACAGTAGCTGGCAGGTAGAGGATTGCAAGATTGCTGACTAAAGCCTTGAAAAGTGCTGTAACAGTATTTTTTAGATAAATTTTTAATAATTCTTGTTTAACTTTGGGAACTGCTGCTGGCTCTCTATAGAGTAAAATTGAAAGTAGGGATTAAAAAATTAATTTCCTGCAGCTAAAGTGTCAACTCTGTGTTCTCTGAGATGTTTCCCACTTGGAGGTCTGCTCTGTGATTAAAACTTTGAAACATGATTGTTCCAAATCTTCTTTGATTCTCTACCTTATAATAAAGGCAGTTGTGGATTTGGTTGGGCAGCCCTACTGCTTTTCCACCTTAATCCTGAGTCAAATATAACCCAGACACACTGGGAAAAAAAGTTTGGGTTTTTTTTTTTTCAAATGCACACGCCTCTGCTCTCCTTACTCAAGAGGAGGAGGAGCCCATGGTTGTTGGGCTCTTTACTTGTTACTCTGGGTTATAACATATTTAAAACACTGTACATGCTGTTATGCACATATGTGGTAGTGTGCTGGTGCCATGTGTATATTTTATACACAAATTAGTGTACAGTATACAGCTTGGTAGAGGTTAAGCTGGCACAACAACCACTCCGAGTGGTTGTCACAAATCTGAGTGACAGGCGCAAATGAGTGGATGAGTGAGGGTGATGTTTTGCTCAGTGTGGGACCCAGCTGTGCTCTTGAGCAGATTCTTCATGATGAGGGGTCAGGATTTGTCTTGCTGGGACTCATGCTGGGACTGCTGCTCCCTGGAGCCCTCTGGTGATGAGGTGAGGACTGTTTGCAGGTGAGCTGGGGTGCCGACTGTTCCTGCTGTTGAGCAAGTGCTAATCTAAGCTGTAATCATTTGCTGTTACTGGATATTAATATCAAAGGACTTGAATACCTCTATCATTGATTCATTAGAGGGCTCAAGCCTTGGTTTTCATCTGTGGAGACTTGGTATGCTATAGGTAATTGGACCACTTCATAGAAGTGAGGACTTGAAAGTTAATATATTAAGTGCAGCCTTTTGGAATAAGTGTGGGAAGGTGGAAGTAATATTTGAAATAATCCTGCAGTAGCCTGAATGCAGCTTTATTTGTCCCTTGAAACATGAGGCCTGTTGCTGGTTTTTCTGAAGGTAGTGGCTGGCGAAGATTTCTCATTTTGATACAAAGCCCTTTGGGGAAGGAGAGAAAAGAGGTGAGCAGGGAGGATGCCTGTAATTTCTTATGCTTTTTTTTTTTTTTTTTTCATTGCAGCAAGTATGAGTCAGAGTTCCTGTTGATTAGTTGAGATCGCTTGTGTGCTATCTTAGCCATCAGATTTAATGCCAAAGATCAACTTTGTGACTGTAAAATACAATCTCAACCAAACACAGAGGCAACCCAAAACCAGTGAGTACCTTTATATAGTAATTCCATCTAGGAAGTAGGTGCTAGCAGCAGAGTGCCACTAGAAGGATATAAAGACTTCTTCTTTCAAGTGCTTGTTTGCTCCTGGACCATGTTTTGGGATCCAGACTTTTTAATTAACTCAGGTACGTTTTCAGACTTTTGTTTATGTGGTTAGTGGAACAAAAATACCTCAAAGAATACATGGATGAGAGTGTGGTGTTAGGGTTTTTTCCTGTTTTTCTGATGTTTGTGGACAGAAAGTCGCAGCAGTTTGTTTGTATCCAGGCTATCAGGTCCAGAAAAAAGAGTTTAATCAGAAGCCGAAAGAGCTTTGGTAACAAGGGGCCTGGTACTGTGTATCACTTGCCTAACTCTACATTCTCTCTTGAAGTGCTCCTGCTGTGTTGTGCAGGCGCTCATTCTTCATAGAATCATAGAATCACAGAATTGTCTGAGTTGGAAGGGACCTCAGAGATCAAGTCCAACCCTTGATCCACTACCGCTGCGGTTACCAGACCATGGCACTGAGTGCCACATCCAGTCTCTTTTTAAATGTCTCCAGGGACGGAGAATCCACCACTTCCCGGGGCAGCCCATTCCAATGTCTGATCACCTCAGTGAAAAATTATTTCTAATATCCAACCTAAACCTCCCCTGGCATAACTTAAGACCGTGTCCTCTTGTCTTGCTGAGAGGTGCCTGGGAAAAGAGACCAACCCCCCCCTGGCTACACCCTCCTTTCAGGGAGTTGTAGAGAGTGATGAGGTCTCCCCTGAGCCTCCTCTTCTCCAGGCTGAACAGCCCCAGCTCCCTCAGCCTCTCCTCATAGGATCTGTGCTCGAGTCCCTTCACCATCCTGGTTGCCCTCCTTTGGACCTGTTCCAGCACCTCAATCTCCTTCCTGAACTGAGGGGCCCAGAACTGGACACAGGACTCGAGGTGTGGCCTCACCAGGGCTGAGTACAGGGGAAGAATCACTTCCCTGGACCTGCTGGCCACACTGTTCCTGATCCAGGCCAGGATGCCATTGGCCTTCTTGGCCACCTGGGCACACTGCTGGCTCATGTTCAGCTTCTTGTTGATCCAAACCCCCAGGTCCCTCTCTGTCTGGGTGCTCTCCAGCCACTCTGTGCCCAGCCTGGAGCTCCCCATGGAGTTGTTGTGGCCAAAGTGCAGGACCCGGCACTTGGCCGTGTTGAACCTCATCCCATTGGAATCAGCCCAACTCTCCAGTCTGTCCAGGTCCCTCTGCAGAGCCCTCCTGCCTTCCAGATGATTGACACTTCCTCCCAGCTTAGTGTATCTGCAAATTTGCTGATGATGGACTCAACCCCCTCATCTAAATCATCAATAAAGATATTAAACAGAAATATCTTCCCTCTTGTAAAAGTGGAAAGGTTGTGTTTGTGTGTCTAGGCTGTGATGGGGTAGGAGTCTCTTCTGCAGTCCCCAGCATCCATAATCCTTAATAAGCCCTACTCCTCTTTATGGTTCTGTTAATGAGTTTTATTCCCGGTTGAGGAAGATCTGCAAAATGGCTTTGCATGCTTGGCCTCTGGAGGGAGCAGGCAAGCAAAATACCTAAGTAAACTTAGCAGATGAGAATGAGAAGGTTGCCTCTTCAGTAGGAATTTCTGTCGCTGGATTTCAGAGACTCAGAGGTGCCTGGTGTCTGCAACATTTATTTCTGGGAATGGAAACACTTCAGACATGTTTTTTTAGGGTTTTTGAAGCACATCACCACCTTCCTAAAGAACAAGCATGTCAGTACAGGGTGAGGTGCAAGCCTGTCACTGGCAGCAACAATGATGGTGGCCACATCTGTGGTGGATACAGCGAAGAGCAGCAGATACAATAGAGGATCCTTGTGGGACACACGGACCTCCATGGGTTATACAGTCTCTGCCATCAGTGGCACCTGCTCCTAGGGAGGATTCAGGTTTGTGACAACAATCAAGACGGTGCTGGGACTCTGCAGTCACTGTGTTTAGTCTTTGCTTAGAGAGAAAAGCCAAGACTGCAAAGTGCCTGAGGAAACAGCTTCTGACTTACAAGGCTTTAAAACTAATTGTAGCTGACAGTGGTGGGGATGGGGAAAGATGTATTAACAAGATTTCTGAAAAGAATTTTACAATCTTGCTGCCTGACCCAGTGGAAACATCTACCCTCGCCATGGCTAAAACTGAAGATGTATACAGAAACTGCAGTGGTTAAAGCTGTGGCCCTGGGGACTGGATGAGAAGCCCAAGATTGAGAAGTTGTGGAAGACATTGCCACCTTAGGAACCTATGAACAGGGACTGTCCCAGCTTGCCTTGTCAGATTATTCTGGAACAGGTCTGGGATGTTAATTATCAACTGATGCAGCAGGTGACTGATAGGGGAGTCCTGCAGCAGCTCAGTCATAGGAGCCCTCGTGTCTTGAATAAATAACAATATGCAGCTAGAGCCTAAGTTTTGATGAAAATGGCAGAAGCAGCCAATGCTAAGTAACTGTAGGGTTACTGTGATCTTCAGACTCATGATACAACCTCACAGATCTCTGCTGATAATTGGCTGCAGTATAGGAACCTGAATAGAAATGAAAAGGAAGAAGCTACAGATGTATTTAGTGTATGTAGGCACAGCCTTCCCATAGATTTAGCCAAGAGTACCTTAAGCTCTGGACAGGTAGTTGTTTAGATTTTTAGTTGTTTTGGATTTTAGATACCTACAGCATCTTCCTCTCCATGAACCTGAGCATTACAAATTTTTATTTCAACACAGGATTCCTCACACCTACATGGCATTTGGAAAAGAAAAAGAATGGATGTGTCTATTTATTTCAGTATTCATAAAGATGCTTGATTCTGCCAGCTCTGTTAGCTAAAGACATCTTGAAAGATGCCCAAAGACCCCAGTCTTACTCTATCCCACTTGAGTGAATGGGTCAGAAGTAAATATTCACAAGGGTGTTGGAAACATGTAACAACATAGGGATCGTTTCATTAAAAATGTGAATATGCCACCTATAAGTGGAACAAATGCTGTCACTGGTTTATTATTACACTGCCATCAACTAATGAAACAATTGTTGAAAAGTGGAAAAAGCTGAAATTAACTATTTAATTAACTAGGATTCCTCTATTTACTTATGTTGTGAAATATCCACAGCCTCCTTCTCTTCCCATCCTCTCCCTAGTGTGAATTGATGCTATCATATTTAGGCATATGTTTTGTCTACAAAGGTAGGAAGTGTTCTCATGACTCATGAAATGTTTTAAACTAAGCTGCTGTAAAGTTACTGTTTAGGACTACAAAAGTCAAGGTTAACAATGGTATTTAGTATAGCATGATACAAAAAAAAAAATGTATGGTAACTAAAAAATAAAATAATATGACCAGTAGCTGAATATGTGTTATTATAGGCAACTTAGGTTTACCTAGCAATAGTTATATAGGCAGATATTAGAGAATCAAAAGTCATTGACTGTAGGTGTCTGATTTAAGGCATGGGGAAGCACAAAGAAGAAACATCTTGAGTGCCAAGTGAACAGTAATTTTCTATTTAGAAGACAGCATGACTGTGACTACTTGCACAGATCGACATCTTAAACCAGTTAAAATAATAAAAGGGTTAAGGGCACCCAATAGTTTCCTAATTTAATACCCCAGCCCTCTTTAACACAGGTCATTTCCCCATTGCTGGTTTTCAAACTAACAGTTGTTCTTTATTGAATAGGTTTTTCACTCTTTTTTTTCTGTACTCTACAAAAACTGTGCATGAGATGCATGCAGAAGATGGGACACATCCTTCCCTTTTTGTAGGCTGCTTGTGCAGTATTAGAGGGGAAAGTTGTGTGATCTAAGAATGTTTTCAGCTCAGATGACCACATGTATATGTAGCACAATGAGAATATGCCTTTGGACAGCAAGTTTTTAAAGACTTCCTTTTTTGTGCTGTGAACTAGAGGCTCAGTGTACTTTATCCCCTGTTCCAAGCCTCTTGCTTGCAGAAGCTGCTTGATGCATACATGCATGAAGAACAAGGTGTAATCTGCTGAGCACTCCCCAAGCTATAACCTGAAAAACTTAAAATCTTTCATGGTATTGGGGAAGTTAACACTGATCCTCAGAACACACTGAAGAACAAGGTATGTGAGGAGAAAATGAGATCCAGTGGAGATTAGAAAGACTAGTAGATCTTGCATATCACTCACACATTCAGATTATCCATCAGGTATCTTCTGGTTTTAGTTTCTCCAAGTATGGCTGCTCTGCCCCTCTCCTTTACATACGTGATGTTTTATTAATTCTGAATTGAAACCTAGAATACTGAATTCAAGGTCAAATCCACAATACAAGGAAGAATTCAGATGTGTAGAATATATGGAGATATACTGCCCTCTGAGGGGTTAAAAAAAACAACAGCTAAACAAGCAAAAATCCCACACCTCTGAAAAGGAGGCAATTAGATTACCCCTCCCCTGAATATGGTGAAGAAAGTTCTATTAGTCGTGACACCTGAAAATCCTGTTGACTATTAAATGGTATTATTGTTATTTGACCAAGATTATAGAAATCATGTGGACTCATTAGCACAGCAACTTGCCTCTTGCAATTACCAAAAAAAGCTCTCTTTTTAGATGCCAAGTATGCAGATCCCTCTGATTCATAGAATCATCATGGTTGGAAAGGACCTTCAAGATCATCAAGTCCAACTACCTTAACCACTAAATCGTCTCCCAAAGCATCACTTCTACCTGGGATGGCAACTCCACCACTTCCCCAGGCAACCAGTTCCAATGGTTCACCATGCTTTCAGTGAAGAATTTTTTTCCTAATATCCAAGCTGAACCTCCCCTGGCACAACCTGAACCCATTTCCTCTTGTCCTATCGCTGCTCACTGGGGAGACCCTTTTGAAAGCATTCTCCCTTGCACCATCATCCAGCACTTCTACAACAAAGGTCTGTGAGCCGCACAAAAGAGGCAGAATTTGTTCATAGGTCTGAGTTGTTTCAGTTTCATCTAACTCAGAAGATGCTCTATAACTCTATTGTATTGCAGACAGAATCATAATTCTGCAATTATCTTTCTATTGAAATTTCTGTGTCAAATGGACTATTACAATTCGATCTGCTCCATCATGTCAAACTATATTGAAAAACCTGGTAAATTTACATTTTCTTCAGAAGGAATTGTCTTTGTGCAGCGTACTCTGAACTGATAGAGGCAGTGGCAGACCACAGATTTAGAGGAAAGTTATGATCTTCAATATTTCCTGATGGAGAAAAAATAATTCAGTGCAACTGAGAAAGATAAACTTTTTTCTGTATCATGCAGTGTGGGAAACTACTGAGCTGAGAATATAATTCACAGCAGATTATTCCTATTCATATCAAAATATTTTCCACAGTTTTGATAACCAAAGGCCAAAGAAAGGCTCATTAGTAATTTAGGTCCTCTTTGTTTCAGAAATGGCAGAAGGAACAACGGAGTTTAAATTCAGAATTAATGTGGTGGAGAACAAAGTCAAATAAACTAGAAAGGTGAATGGGTGCCAGGGCAAGGGAGTGAGGGATGTGCAACAGAAGTGTGACTTCAGTGCCCCTCCTTAGTTGCAGTCTCTTGCTGCAGTTTTAACTCCAGAAAGTGGGTTGATGAGAGGTTTCAGTTACGCAACTCACCAAGGTGTTTCTCACCTGTTGAATCTTCTCTCTTCAAACAGGCTTAGTGACAATCTTCTAATACCACTCATGAAACCAAACAAGTTAATAAATGGATTATTTTAATAATAGGGCTTTAATAATAAGCTGGTGTAAAGATCTGAGACCTGCTGCAAAATCATAAAAACACTGGTTGGAAGGCACTTCTGGAGGCTGTCTTTGAGTTCAGCCAGCTCAGCCCTGGATTATGTCACTCTTGGCTTTGCCTGAGTCTAGACAGCCCCCAGTGACAGAGATTCCTCCACCCCTCCAGACAACCTGTTCTCGTGCCCAGCTGCCCTCCTGTTCGTTTTTCTTTCTGGTGCCCCATCTGAACCTATGAAGCTGCAAACTGTGGCAATTACCCTTTTGTTAGACCAGCTGGCACTTGCAAAAAGAGCTTGGTTCTGCTACTTCCTAGTTATCTTTCTAACAGCTGTCAGATGAGCTTGTATTGCTTCTTGGCTTCCTTTTTACCAATCTAAAAAAGTCCAGATCCTTCAGCCTCTCTTCAGTAACTTTCTTACTAGCCCGCCACTGCATGCCCTCCAGTTTCTCCACAGCCCTCTTGACCAGAGCTATCCAAAACTTAACAGAGTATTTCATGTATGGCCTCACCAATATGAAGTAGAGATGATGAGCAAATTGCCCTTGACGTGCTGACCACACTCCCAATGTAACCCACTTGGTCCCTTCTTTCAGACGATCACGCTGCGAGCTCACATTCAACCCTGCGTGCACTGGAACCCACAGGATGATTACCACTTCCCAGCCTGTACCCATACATGGGGTTATTCCAGCTCCCCAAATTCCTACTTCCTTTAAGGATCACAAGGTGTCTTGTCCACTCCTTAAGTTTTTCAGTGTCATTCTGTGTTACACCATCAGCCGCTTCCCCTAGCGTAGTGTCACCTCCAGCTCTGCTGAGACTGAGGGCTGCATTCCAGCCAGGCTGTTCATGATGTTGTTGCATATTGACCCCACAGTGCTTTGCTGATTACCTGCCAATTGCTGAGTTACTGCCTGCTGCCCTTACAGACAGTTTTCTATCCATCCAACAGTATGTTTGTCCAGTCCATTCTTCTTCTGTTTCCACGGGGAAGGCTGGAGAAGGTGGTGTCAAAAGGCATTTTCAAATCAAGATATATTATACCCACTGCTCTGCCCTTGCCCACAGAGCCACTCATTTCATCATAGCAGGCAACCAGGCAGGTCAAACATGGTTTCATGGGCTGACTATTGCTGATTAAGTGCTCTACAATCTTTACACTGTCTGTAGGGAAGCTGACTGGCATATAGCTCCCCAAGTACTCTTTCTTGTGTTTTTTTTAAAGATAAAGGTTGCTAGTGGTCTTACACTCTGGCCCACCAGGTCTGCCAGTAGCTTGGGGTGATTCCCATCCAGACCAATGGATCTGGGTATATCCAGTTTCTCTAACCTGTTGGTTCTCCATTGCTGGCTATAGGGATATTCAGGGTTACTTTTTCACTGGGAAGCATTCTTGGAAGAGGATCACACACTGAATAGTTTGAATTCTGGACTGGGATCAAGGCTAATTTGGTTGATAAGAACTTAAATTTTGAAGTAGGGAACAAAGCTGAGAAAGGTTAATTTAATCTGCATGATGGTAATGTAGCAGGAAAGAGATATCAGAGGGTCAGGAAAATGCCAATACTGATAAGAGCACTTGCTGGCTAATAGAGAGTGGGAAAGCATTGGCTAAAATGTAGCCTGCTGTGGCCAGCATGAAGTTATTACATTGGTACAACAATGAGAGGATCCAGAACAACCAAGTCAGAATGTGCAGTACAGACGCCTGTGAGGATCAGCAGTTGTGGATGGAATATCAGGACAGAATAATTTAGGAAAGTTAGAAAAGGAAATTAAAGGTGGTGACATAGCATTATCTGTTTATATCTTAAAGAAAGAAAAAGGACAATATGCATAACATGGAACATGTTTGAGACAAAATTGTTTAGAGAAAGGCAGAAAAAATACTGTACTGAAATATCAGAAAGCCTGAAGTACCTGAGAGAGCCCTGGGGGACTGGATGAGAAGCCCAAGATTGAGAAGTTGTGGAAGACATTGCCACCTTAGGAACCTATGAACAGGGACTGTCCCAGCTTGCCTTGTCAGATTATTCTGGAACAGGTCTGGGATGTTAATTATCAACTGATGCAGCAGGTGGCTGATAGGGGAGTCCTGCAGCAGCTCAGTCATAGGAGCCCTCGTGTCTTGAATAAATAACAATATGCAGCTAGAGCCTAAGTTTTGATGAAAATGGCAGAAGCAGCCAATGCTAAGTAACTGTAGGGTTACTGTGATCTTCAGACTCATGATACAACCTCACAGATCTCTGCTGATAATTGGCTGCAGTATAGGAACCTGAATAGAAATGAAAAGGAAGAAGCTACAGATGTATTTAGTGTATGTAGGCACAGCCTTCCCATAGATTTAGCCAAGAGTACCTTAAGCTCTGGACAGGTAGTTGTTTAGATTTTTAGTTGTTTTGGATTTTAGATACCTACAGCATCTTCCTCTCCATTAACCTGAGCGTTACAAATTTTTATTTCAACACAGGATTCTTCACACCTACATGGCATTTGGAAAAGAAAAAGAATGGATGTGTCTATTTATTTCAGTATTCATAAAGATGCTTGATTCTGCCAGCTCTGTTAGCTAAAGACATCTTGAAAGATGCCCAAAGACCCCAGTCTTACTCTGTCCCACTTGAGTGAATGGGTCAGAAGTAAATATTCACAAAGGTGTTGGAAACATGTAACAACATAGGGATCGTTTCACTAAAAATGTGAATATGCCACCTATAAGTGGAACAAATGCTGTCACTGGTGTATTATTACATTGCCATCAACTAATGAAACAATTGTTGAAAAGTGGAAAAAGCTGAAATTAACTATTTAATTAACTAGGATTCCTCTATTTACTTATGTTGTGAAATATCCACAGCCTCCTTCTCTTCCCATCCTCTCCCCAATGTGAATTGATGCTATCATATTTAGGCATATGTTTTGTCTACAAAGGTAGGAAGTGTTCTCATGACTCATGAAATGTTTTAAACTAAGCTGCTGTAAAGTTACTGTTTAGGACTACAAAAGTCAAGGTTAACAATGGTATTTAGTATAGCATGATACAAAAAAAAAAAGGATGGTAACTAAAAAATAAAATAATATGACCAGTAGCTGAATATGTGTTATTATAGGCAACTTAGGTTTACCTAGCAATAGTTATATAGGCAGATATTAGAGAATCAAAAGTCATTGACTGTAAGTGTCTGATTTAAGGCATGGGGAAGCACAAAGAAGAAACAGCTTGAGTGCCAAGTGAACAGTTCATGTGGACTCGTTAGCACAGCAACTTGCCTCTTGCAATTACCAAAAAAAGCTCACTTTTTAGATGCCAAGTATGCAGATGCCTCTGATTCATAGAATCATCATGGTTGGAAAGGACCTTCAAGATCGTCGAGTCCAACTACCTTAACCACTAAATCATCTCCCAAAGCATCACTTCTACCTGGGATGGCAACTCCACCACTTCCCTGGGCAACCAGTTCCAATGGCTAACCATGCCTTCAGTGAAGAATTTTTTTCCTAATATCTAAGTTGAATCTCCCCTGGCACAACCTGAACCCATTTCCTCTTGTCCTATCGCTGCTCACTGGGGAAACCCTTTTGAAAGCATTTTCCCTTGCACCATCATCCAGCACTTCTACAACAAAGGCCTGTGACCAGCACAAAAGAGGCAGAATTTGTTCATAGGTCTGAGTTTTTTCAGTTTCATCTAAGTCAGAAGATGCTCTATAACTCTATTGTATTGCGGACAGAATCATAATTCTGCAATTATCTTTCTATTGAAATTTCTGTGTCAAATGGACTATTACAATTTGATCTGCTCCATCATGTCAAACTATATTGAAAAACCTGGTAAATTTACATTTTCTTCAGAAGGAATTGTCTTTGTGCAGCGTATTCTGAACTGATAGAGGCAGTGGCAGACCACAGATTTAGAGGAAAGTTATGATCTTCAGTATTTCCTGATGGAGAAAAAATAATGTAGTGCAACTGAGAAAGATAAACTTTTTTCTGTATCATGCAGTGTGGGAAACTACTGGGCTGAGAATATAATTCACAGCAGAATATTCCTATTCATATCAAAATATTTTCCACAGTTTTGATAACCAAAGGCCAAAGAAAGGCTCATTAGTAATTTAGGTCCTCTTTGTTTCAGAAATGGCAGAAGGAACAACGGAGTTTAGATTCAGAATTAATGTGGTGGAGAACAAAGTCAAATAAACTAGAAAGGTGAATGGGTGCCAGGCAGGGCAAAGGAGTGAGGGATGTGCAACAGAAGTGTGACTTCAGTGCCCCTCCTTAGTTGCAGTCTCTTGCTGTAGTTTTAACTCCAGAAAGTGGGTTGATGAGAGGTTTCAGTTACGCAACTCACCAAGGTGTTTCTCACCTGTTGAATCTTCTCTCTTCAAACAGGCTTAGTGACAATCTTCTAATACCACTCATGAAACCAAACAAGTTAATAAATGGATTATTTTAATAATAGGGCTTTAATAATAAGCTGGTGTAAAGATCTGAGACCTGCTGCAAAATCATAAAAACACTGGTTGGAAGGCACTTCTGGAGGCTGTCTTTGAGTTCAGCCAGCTCAGCCCTAGATTATGTCACTCTTGGCTTTGCCTGAGTCTAGACAGCCCCCAGTGACAGAGATTCCTCCACCCCTCCAGACAACCTGTTCTCGTGCCCAGCTACCCTCCTGTTCATTTTTCTTTCTGGTGCCCCATCTGAACCTACGAAGCTGCAAACTGTGGCAATTACCCTTTTGTTAGACCAGCTGGCACTTGCAAAAAGAGCTCGGTTCTGCTACTTCCTAGTTATCTTTCTAACAGCTGTCAGATGAGGTTGTGTTGCTTCTTGGCTTCCTTTTTACCAGTCTAAAAAAGTCCAGATCCTTCAGCCTCTCTTCAGCAACTTTCTTACTAGCCCGCCACTGCGTGCTCTCCAGTTTCTCCACAGCCCTCTTGACCAGAGCTATCCAAAACTTAACAGAGTATTTCATGTATGGCCTCACCAGTACGAAGTAGAGATGATGAGCTAATTGCCCTTGATGTGCTGGCCACACTCCCAATGTAACCCGCTTGGTCCCTTCTTTCAGACGATCACGCTGCGAGCTCACATTCAACCCTGCGTGCACTGGAACCCACAGGATGATTACCACTTCCCAGCCTGTACCCATACATGGGGTTATTCCAGCTCCCCAAATTCCTACTTCCTTTAAGGATCATAAGGTGTCTTGTCCACTCCTTAAGTTTTTCAGTGTCATTCTGTGTTACACCATCAGCCACTTCCCCTAGCGTAGTGTCACCTCCAGCTCTGCTGAGACTGAGGGCTGCATTCCAGCCAGGCTGTTCATGATGTTGTTGCATATTGACCCCACAGTGCTTTGCTGATTACCTGCCAATTGCTGAGTTACTGCCTGCTGCCCTTACAGACAGTTTTCTATCCATCCAACAGCATGTTTGTCCAGTCCATGCTTCTTCTGTTTCCACGGGGAAGGCTGGGAGGTGGTGTCAAAAGGCATTTTCAAATCAAGATATATTATACCCACTGCTCTGCCCTTGCCCACAGAGCCACTCATTTCATCATAGCAGGCAACCAGGCAGGTCAAACATGGTTTCATGGGCTGACTATTGCTGATTAAGTGCTCTACAATCTTTACACTGACTGTAGGGAAGCTGACTGGCATATAGCTCCCCAAGTACTCTTTCTTGTGTTTTTTTTAAAGATAAAGGTTGCTAGTGGTCTTACACTCTGGCCCACCAGGTCTGCCAGTAGCTTGGGGTGATTCCCATCCAGACCAATGGATCTGGGTATATCCAGTTTCTCTAACCTGTTGGTTCTCCATTGCTGGCTATAGGGATATTCAGGGTTACTTTTTCACTGGGAAGCATTCTTGGAAGAGGATCACACACTGAATAGTTTGAATTCTGGACTGGGATCAAGGCTAATTTGGTTGATAAGAACTTAAATTTTGAAGTAGGGAACAAAGCTGAGAAAGGTTAATTTAATCTGCATGATGGTAATGTAGCAGGAAAGAGATATCAGAGGGTCAGGAAAATGCCAATACTGATAAGAGCACTTGCTGGCTAATAGAGAGTGGGAAAGCATTGGCTAAAATGTAGCCTGCTGTGGCCAGCATGAAGTTATTACATTGGTACAACAATGAGAGGATCCAGAACAACCAAGTCAGAATGTGCAGTACAGACGCCTGTGAGGATCAGCAGTTGTGGATGGAATATCAGGACAGAATAATTTAGGAAAGTTAGAAAAGGAAATTAAAGGTGGTGACATAGCATTATCTGTTTATATCTTAAAGAAAGAAAAAGGACAATATGCATAACATGGAACATGTTTGAGACAAAATTGTTTAGAGAAAGGCAGAAAAAATACTGTACTGAAATATCAGAAAGCCTGAAGTACCTGAGAGAGCCCTGGGGGACTGGATTTAGACAGGGATGCAGATCTCTGTCATGTCATTGTTAGGAACTCTACAAATATGGAAAAGTTTAAGTCTTCAGATTGGAAGACCCTCCTATTCCTGGTTGTACTAACAGATCACTACATTACAGTAACAAAATATCCAAGAGTGCTATGAAAACTTGCTGTTCTATGTCTAGGAAGAAATATGCAGAATCCGTAAACATTTTTTAACTACAAGTAAGCAATTTCCATAATTTTCAACTGATTTGAAGTGAAAAGAAATTCTGAAACTGCAGAACTCTTATTGAATAGAAATGCTGTGTTTAGCCATCTGAATTTATTCCAGCTAGTTGGGTTTATTGCATCAGGTTGCATCTGCAAGTTGAGCTTGAAGGCAGAGTAAATAACTTTGCTCATAATTATGACAAATTAATTTAAAATCTTTTTAACTGTCAACTGTCTGATATGCAATAAAAATCTTAAAAAAAGGAAAATACAAGATACGTACTAGACAGAATTAGAAAAAGACTAAATTGACAGAGAGCTAGAATTCAGAAAATATACTAAATGCTTGCAAAAACAACATTATGCAGTTAGTACCATCCTTTACAATATTTCCACAGAATCTGTCATGCTTATTTTTATTAACTCAGTAGTGATTATGAAATATTTTTATTTTATATTTTGGTCTCTATGTTAGCTACAGAGGTTTATAAATATTTACAAACCACATTCACTATGCTTGTTCAGTTATAACTCCTATACTATCCAGATCTAGAGGAAGCAGAATATTCCATGAATTGCTGTATTGGCAGGGAGGCAGAAAATGGATCCTTACTTGTATGTGGTAATGGTCTTTAACCTGTGAAATTAAGGTAAGTTAATGTTTGATTAACAGCTGATGTTTACTCAGGTTTTGGAAGGTAGGACAACCATCTAAATACATCTCTGTGAGAAATTGGTAAAGTTTTTATTTTATCTTTTAGCGTATATATTTCAAAATTTCTTGGTTAAAGGTTTACACATTATGAATGGAAATAACTGATTTTTCCGTATAAAGGCAGATTGGGTAATTTGTTGTAGCTGTGTTGAAGTCAGTGGAGCTCAGCCTGAGGATCCATTTCATTCTTGATGAAAAAGATTTGTCAATAGATCCTCCCCTTTTGTTTTAAAATGCTCAGTATAATATTTTATACCCATTGATTTGAGATTCAGCTCAGCATTTTTTCAAAAGCTGCTTGTTTTGAAGTTTATTGATCGCATTTCAATAACCAGGAGACCTTTAGACTGTTAAGCATTTGCAGGCATAGCCTGATTTATCTTGCATTGAAGGCAACAAAGAATCACTGTGACCAGCATCACATTCTCTGCATTTGAGCACTCCAGGTTACATGCATGAATAAACAAATGCCACATTCTATAGAAGTTAAGAAAGAATAAAAATTGATTATGAAAGTGAATAAAATTCTCATATTTCACACTGGTCTTTTTCTCTTGCAATAAAAGCTATG
This sequence comes from Florisuga fusca, assembly GCA_038090715.1. Classification (NCBI taxonomy): domain Eukaryota; kingdom Metazoa; phylum Chordata; class Aves; order Apodiformes; family Trochilidae; genus Florisuga; species Florisuga fusca. The sequence continues at coordinate 12,090,298 of JAAWXA010000004.1, read as the reverse complement.
AGAATTCAACTTCTATTTCCTTACTCTGGGCAGGTATTAAGTATAATAAAGTCACATTCCTAATAGATAGAAAATAATTAATGAATGCTTATGTTGTGTTGTGTTATGTTATGTTATGTTATGTTATGTTAGGTTTAGGTTTAGGTTTAGGTTTAGGTTTAGGTTTAGGTTTAGGTTATGAAAGCAGATCTAAACCACTCTTGCTCCTCTTCTCCAATTATTATTAAGTCTGTCCCACAGTTATTTTATGGATAATGCTCAGAATGGCTAAGACACTGGGCTTACCAGGCGTAGGTGATGGGGTGAGCACAGGACATGCAAACGATGGCACTGCAAGAGTGAGGCATAATCCTCTGTGGACATGCAGAACTACTCATAAATTCACATAGTTCTCAAGACTGCCTGGCTTCTTGGATCTACCTGGTCTGTAGGTTCCAGAGGTTTTGTATTCCCATAGTCATCACAACTTGCCTTCAAGGCAACTTAATTTCTTATACACAGGATGGTAGTTTAACTGAAAAAGTAAAAAAACCAATTATCTGCTGTCTGCCATTTGATGCAGAATGATTGTTATTCAATGATAACTAATCTTAATTAGTTTCATGCTATTTTAGGCATTCAGTCAGAGTAGAAATATCTTAGGGTTTAATATTCAGGAACCTTGAGAACAGCTCATTATTGATCTGATGTAGGTATGTTTCTGATCATGCTTCTGTCATACATGAATATACCCCTTATGAATAGATGTAATGCTGGGGAAGGAATGTTCCCCTTCCTGGCAAAATATGCTGATGCAGCTTAACAAAATTACTACAAATAATTGCAAATCCTTCAGGCAAGTATCAATCACTTCAGCAGGTGGTGAACAGAAACAGAGAAACGTTTCTATGGCTGCAGGGCAGACATTCTTTCCTTCCCAAGCAAGACTTATCTTCTCCTGCCTCTCCCAGCAAATGCTAAGACTGTGTCACATCCTGTTAAAGCATGAACAGCTAACAGAGCTTTCGTCTTTTCTTTGCCTAATACTGCAGTGAAGAACCTTTAGTTTAATCCCAGAATCAAAAGCAATCCTAAACTCATCAAAATCTAACTTGTTCATGTTCCCCAGTTATACTTGGCCACAAATCCGCAAAGCAGTTTGACACAGCTCTTAAGGTTCATGGCTTGCAAGGTTTTGAATCTGGAGAAGAGCAGGAATTTAGTGGTAAATAAGGAAGGCCTTATTTATGAGAGAACTTGTAAAATAGTACATATCACCTTTCAATGAAAAATTTATGAAAAAATACTCATTTAAATCAGGTGTGAAATAGGTTTGTGCTGCATTCCACTACTGCTTATCCCATGACTATGTTCAGTAGTAGGGTGTGTAGGCAGGGCTATGTTTGTACATGACTTAAAATGCTCATAAAGTAAATAACGAAGGATGAGGTGATGAGAGAGTTCATCTCTTTCTATGTTTTCACACAGATTGACAAGATTTCACATAGATTCACAAGATTGACCCCACCAGTGTCAACTTGTTGCAAGTCAAATAGCTCAGGATGAACTTCAAAAGTAACATACAAGTGAGAATATGCCCGTAATTCAAGGCATTCTAGGAGTATAAAAAGATATATATGGCATAGTATATTGGGTAAAAGATGTGTGATTTAATAATGTGTGTGTGGGGGATAATATCTGTTTTCATGTGGAGGATAGCTATACACTTTCTGCATTCCCAGTGACAAATACAAAAGAAATCCATTATGATTCATCTTAAAAAATATTTTAACATTAGGATGATATTCACTGAGTGGCATTTCTTTGCTGTCTAAGTACATAAAAAGAAAGCAGAAGGATGTAGCTCAAGCTTTGCCAGACTGAGCTGCACATTGGTTCTGCTCTTCAGTCAAAGAAGTTTAAAAAGATAGTTTTAATCCCTACATATATTCTGCCTTTGGCTTGTTAGACAGTGAGAGACAACTAGAAATCAAAACCATTTCACTGGGACTAAATCAGTAATATTTTATAAAAATATTTACGACTTAAAGGTAGAAGTCCCTTAGAAATATCACTATGTCTCTTTGTTCAAAACAGTGGTTTTAAAAATTAGCACCATTTTGTTGTTGATATCTAGCTTCAAGACTGACACTGCCAATGTGCTTTAAAGAACAGTTTCACACAACTGGAAAAAAGCCAAACATTTTCTCAATTATCATACTGCATTTCAGTTTACAGTCTCAGTGCCTAAGAATTTTGCATGTAAGACTGATGCTTCATGAGCAAGATTTCTTATCAGCCAACAAGTCCATGAGTATTTCTGCCATTTGCAAACCTTTTTTTCACAACAGTTCTCTAAGTACAATTATGATTTATAATCATTTTTAGAGGAAGGCTAATGGTGGCAAATTAATGATTCAGCAGTTGGCAGTAACTATGATTAGTTATTATGTTCTTCACTTACGACTCTTTCTAACTTGCAAGTCATCTTCTGTTTCTCTCAGAAGACACAAACGTAGCCCACGAAGAGGAGTACTTGTCTGAAAAAATACTTCAGTGTGACCACTCACTTTCATTCAGAAGTTACAAGAGACAGAAAATGTGGCACTGGACTTCAAGAAGTTTCAGAAAAGGAAGGATGATTTTAGAGCTAAAGCAGGCAAATACTGTCTGTGGGAACTGGATTTCCCATCTTTGACACACAGTGTTTGCATGACACCGGGTCAGCCTCTCTGACTGGAATACCACGAGCAGCCATTCTGCTTGCCTCGCTTTCTTGGGTTCTCAACTTGTTGGCTCTTGATTCAAACTGGCCAGCAAGAGAAGAAACTGCAGAACATCACATATTTGTTATGTCATAGATCTGGCCAGTTTTTGCTCACTGTTCTTTTCCCTCAGAAGCATTCCTAGGGATAGACACCCTTGGTTGCATAGCTACAACCACAATATATAAAAAACACTGAAGAAGCAAGCTTTGAAAAGCCAACCTTTTCAAAATCAGTTTATGCTTTAGACAAATTTTACTTTAATATCTGCTAAGGTGGCAAAATTAGCAGACCTTCCAGCTTCTTTCTGCCTGTATCCTGAGCTGACTTGAAGACTTTTACCTCCCAGCAGATTTACCTCTGCCATTTTCTTAAACTGAGGTTGACTAACAACTGTTGTGGCTCACTTATGAATATTTGCACAGACCTGTTTTTGACAGAGTACCTGCTGAAAACTTGTGGTAAAAAAGAAAAATATTTTCCACAAATGAAACCCAAAGTGTTGTTGATTTGAACAGCACACAACACACTGTAAAGAAAAGAAAAAATGTTTTAAAGTACAACAACATCAAACAAGTACTACCAGAGTTTCATTCACAAAAAGGCAAACTCTGCCAGATGAAGAAGGCAGAATAGCCAATGGTACAAAACCACCTTCCCAGTCACAGGGCTCCCATGATGTGCCTTACAAAGTTGTGCTTGGGAGAATTCCTTCATTGCCTTCTAACTCGTGCTGGAGAGCTGATGCTCAGAGGCTGCCCACGGCATAGTGCACACACTGCTCCCCCTGCCCAAACCTCTGCCCTCACAGGCAGCACTGCAGTAATTCATACCACGGGTCCCAGGGAGTCAGGAGAAACTTCCCTGTCCTGTCCTTCAGCTACCCAAGGCTGTAGGGCTGTCAGGTTATGCATTCCTGTCCCGGTCAAGTGGAACTTTACATTACTCCTGTTGATGTGTTGCCTCCAGAACAGTTTTCTTTAATGTGATCTGAAGGGACGGGAGAGCAAGGTAGTGGGTGGAGTGTCAGAGAGGGACATGGTGACACCTCCAACTCAGGGCATGCAGACACTGGCTATAGTCCCAGAACAGCTGAAAAAGCCCCTTTAGCTGCTCTGGGCAAGGAAATCATCTTGTTCTGTGAAGTATGGGCAAGTTTTAAAATGTTTGATGACTTCCATTTTTAAAAGTTGAAGATTTAAAATATTCCCCAGAGTTTCTCTATTTGTCATAAAGAAGGAAACACACATACTTCTGAAACTAGCTCCTGCTGTAAGTGCATTCCAAAGCTTTGTGGAATTTAAGTAACCCACTGCATCTAGTGCTTCAAGATGCATAAAGTATTCAAAGTCAAACCTGAGCAAGAACAGTTATGGACTTGTTTCTTGGGTACTGGTAGGTGCACACTGTATTAAATACACTGGTGCCCACTTTAAAATACCCTGCCAACCTCTACAACATAAAAGAATTAACAAACAGCTATGGACAACTTCAGATAAATTTCCTTCTGTTGGTTCTTCCTGTGTGTAAAATATGATAATAGGACTACTTCAGCTTAGAAGACTGTTGTAAAAAATTTATTAATCCTTGAAGGAGTTATGAGAGTACCACAGGAAAGCCATCACGGAAATTAATTAACCTGCCTTCAAGGCAGTGTTTGAAGAAGAATGTACAGTGAATATGACATGAAAGATTCCACTTCATATGATGAAAATGAAGAGAAACATTGAAGAACTATACATTAATTAAACACATCCTTTGCATCAAATGAGGCAGGAGTCTTGTGGAAAAAACACTCCACAAAGTAATTTCAAAACTGACTCATATCACATACGACATACAACACCATAGGGGGAGGTTTTGGGAGTTTTAATGTTTTCCATAGTTTCTTCAAGTTTTCTTTAAGACCTTTTTTCCCTAGTCTGTATATTGGTGAGGCTGTGAGCCAGCTATCAGAGAAGATGACAGCTGAAGGAGCCTGGTTATTTCTCCAAGTGACACGCTGTGCTTAAGGGCTTCACTCAAGAGTCAGCACCGGTAGGCTCAAGTTCCCTGGGGCAGATTCTCCTGTGGTCCCATCCATCCCTCTCCACCCAACCACCAGCTCCTGCCCAAATACCCTCACTGCAGATACTCTCATACCCCCTTCTCCAGCTTCTGGCTATGCTTCTCCATCTTTTTCTGTTTCCATTCATACCCCCCACATCCATTCCCTGCTTTCCTAATGGCCAGTCTGGAAACTCATCCTCTCTATTTCCTTTCCCTCGGTGCTAAGTCCATGTAACTTGCACTGAGACCTGTTCTTCCCCATGTGTTCATCAGGCACCAACAGGATAAATCTTATTTAAGATTACAGGACAGCCATCATTATTTTGGTTTTGTTGCCAAAATAATTTTGTTAAGCCCTGGAAATCGGGAAGGCACAGCTACAGTTTGACAGGCAGGATTTTTCTTCTGTAACATGAGCAATACAGTACAGTTTAATCTTTAGACAAGTAGAATAATTTTAAGTGGAGCCCCTTGACAGAAGTTTAGCCTGAGAAACAGCTGGAATGAAAACATCAATTGACACTTTTTAAATAAGGCAGAGTTATAAACAAGGAAAACTAAACCTCACTGATAAAGAAACATTAGTAATACTTTTTACTATATGCACCAACAAAACCAAAATCTGTTTGTTAAACATTTACAGAGGTGTATGAATGCACAGACAAGAACACCACTTGAATGTGCAGATGGAAGACAAATTGTTCACCACTGCCCCAACAGATTAATTTGCACTTATTAAGAAATAGCCATTTACTGAGAGACACATCAGGAAGCAAAACAAATTTTTACGATGTGGTATAATCTGTACATGCCCTTTTTTCAAGGACCTGAGGTGATAGGATGAGGGATAAGTTTCAAACTGAAAGAGGATAGATTTGAATTAAATATGAGAAATTCTTTACTGTAAGGGTGGTGAGACACTGGTTGCCCTGTGAAGCTGTTCAAGGCCAAGTTGATGGGGCTTGGAGAAACCTGGTCTAGTGGAAGTTGTCCCTGCCCATGGCAGGAGGGGTAGAACTAGATAATCTTTTAAGATTCCTTCCAACCCAAAACATTCTGTGATTCTATACTTCAAAAAAAAAAAAAAAAAAAAAAAAACAACAGGAAATTACTTTCCTCCACCACCCTCTTATATTGACTGTAATCCGTATTTTTATCTAAAGAAGAGTATGACAGGAATAGAATTGCTAGACAGAAAGAACAGAACAAAAAAGCTAAGAACGGAAAGTGTGAATATTAAATGTCTTAAAGTTCAGTTTTGGTAAGCTGGCATTGGAGGAGAAGCAGTAAGGTTTTTTGGTGTCTAGCAGCATTTCTGGCAACATTTCAAGGCAGTGGCGTAGGAGCTGCCCCAAGGCCACAGGCCCAGAGGCCCTGGGTGTTTCTGCAGTGCAGTGCAGGGTCCCCTCAAGGTCAAGAGGCAGCGAAAAACGGCAACGGAGGAGCAAAACAAACAAACTGTGTCTTAAACTTGGTTTGGTTGTGGTTTGGTTGGGTTTTTTTTTTTTTTGACAGCTAGCATATAAATGCTTAGAAGAAAAAAAAAAAAAAATGATGTGAATTTATTTCACCTCTTCTAAAGCAGAGTACAACAAGGTGAGCAGAGCCCCTCCCGCAGGCCCTGCATGTGGGTGACCACCAGCAGCGACTTGCACGGGGAGAACACACTTGTGCCCCTCTCTAGCGCCATCGATGCCACCGAGGCACCTGGAGAGAAAAAAAAATAAATCTAGAAGAACACCCGGAAAAAACAGCAGGACCTCCCAGAACGCGGGAGCTTGGCTCTCCGAGACAAACCGATTAAAGGTGCCATCACCAAACCTGGTTCCGACTGAACCTCTTGGCCCAAAGTGCCCATGAGGGCGGTGGGCCGGTCTCCCCGCGGCCGGGCCTGGCCTTCCCCGTCCCGCTGGGGNCCGGGAGGCGACGCTGAGCGAATTTCGCCCCGGGTCCCCGGTGTCCCCCCTTCCCCTCCTGTGCCGCCTTTGTGGTGGCAAAGGTTTGCCGGGAGGTGGCTTTTGTGCGGCGGGTCGGGCTGGCCCGGCCCGGCAGCCGCGTGTGCCGCCGCGATTTTCCCGACTGCCGGCGGTGCTGGCGGGGAGGGCGGCAGCTTGGTTTTGTCCCGAAATGGAGAGCGGGGAGGGAGCGATTTATAAACCTCATTTTCAGCGGGGCCCGGGCCTGCCTGTGCTGGTTGGCCAACCCGGGCAGCAAACTGGTTGAGCGGGTATCGAGTGCGAACGCCTCACTCCGAGCCCTTATTTAGGCACGGCTCCTATGTAGGTCCCTCCTCGCTGCTCGGCGAACGTAACTTCTGATTTCTGAGGGCAGAAAGGGTGTGAGGTGTGGTAGAGGCTGCTGCGGCGTACGGAGTTGCTTGTGGTGAGGGATGAAGTCCCCCAGCGCCAGGAGATCTTAGGGCCAAGGCTGGTGGTCTTGGACCTTGGCTCTTGGCCTCATGTGTAGGTGTTGGGGTGGGTCTTGGCTGCTCTTTCTTCGCATGACCTCTCCCTGGGTCGACGTATGAGATGATAAAGGAGTTAGGCAGCTGCTCATTATGCTTTTGCCTTAATTATCTGATATGGGGCCTTCCCTTTGTGCATGGTAAACCATCTGAACCTGGGGTGTGAGAGGGAATTAATTTCCCTCTTGTCCTAAGCCACCGTAGTTTCTAAAAGTAGCTTTACAATTGCTTTGGGAGATAGGAGGTGTTATTATCCCAAATTTGTGGCGTGGGAAGACGAATCCGAGTCTTTGACTGTTCTGAGGTAACACTGTGTGGGGAGCCAAGGAAGGAGCTGGGAACGCCTGTGTTTGCTGTTCCTCGCCCTCCTCCTGTGCTCGGCAGTCACTGCTCCCACTGTAAGCTGTTGTGGTTCAGCAGTCAACAACTTCTAGGTCCTCAGTCTCCATTATTTTCATGTTTCACATGGGAGAGAAAGAAGAAACCCAGTTTATGCTCAAATTTATATTAGTGCTTTTTTTTCCACCTCCTCTCCAGAGCATAAGGAAATTAGCCCAATGTTCACTTCCCAGACATTTTTCTTCTTGTGTTTTTCTACTTTGTACATTCTAACTTCAGAAGGAGATCTTGTAAAACACCTTTGCTCATTTTGTAGACCAGGACATCATTTGTTTTTCACCTGGTGAAAAACATGATCGTGAGTCCATTGAAAAGGCAGCAGGTATTGTAATTAAAGATGGTATCAAATGAGTCATGTGTTGCAGAGTATGGACAGATGTAATCACCTGTGGTCAGTTGTCAACATTGGAACACGAATGCCCAAGCAGAGTGATACAGAGTGGTCTCAGCTGAATCTGTTTTTTTATTTGACTGCTAGAGGATAATACATGATGTGGTGTAAAAGATTATCTTTGTGCGTGGTGTGTTTTACAGACAGAACTGTGGATGGGATTCGGATCTGTTGCAGCAAAGAACTAGACTTTGTCTTCTGGGACCCCACTTATTAATTTTGTAGCAATCACAACAGCTACTAATGCAGGTTGTTAACACAGGTGTGGAAATTATGCTCTCTTAATCTATATTTGTATCTACATCTTGATCCTGGAGTCTTCATCTTGTTCATAAGGATAGGAAGAACCTTACCTCTGTGTTTCAAATTAAAATACTGTGCTGTCCCCAGAAGGGATGCTGCCCCAGTGACGGGCTGCAGCCATTGTCCCCCTTCCCAAACTTTGCAGTTCTCTGGCAGCGTCTGAATTTTGGTCTTTAGAGTCCTGCAATATTGAGAGTATTGCTAGGATGGCAGTGAAAACGTGGCATCAGATTTATCCTGTCCATCCCTTCAGAGTCTCTGCCCAGATCAAACTGTAGCAAGCAAGCCTGCAGTATGGAAAGGTATTTGCATCTCTTGGCTGCTATTGTTCAGTGGTTTATAATTCTGCAAGAAATAGTTGAATTCTGTGGCACAAACTGTATTTGAAGAGCTCAAGTGTGTCTCTCTGCCAAAAATCAAGAGGATGCAGCAAACAATAGAGATAGTACAGCCTGAGAAGACAGCAGGAACATTTTTTCAGGGACGGTGTTAGATGACCAAAACGTAGGCGTGAACTGCTGCTGCCATCTCTAGTAGCAGTAATGACTTAGTAGCATTTGAAGGACAAACTGCTCAGTAATGAGTCTCTTGTCTTCTCATTTGCTGCCCAGTGAAAATTGCTTAATGGATGTTCCAGGAGTTGAAATACCTGAACACTTCAGGTTTCAGGACAAAATATATTTTTTTTGTCTAAAGAAAGTTGATCAAACCTCAAAGAATTTAAGAATAACTTATTATGCCATCTTAGGCTGTGTATCACAGTTTGTGTGAAAGGAATCTTTGTGTGTATATCTTTAGCATTTTATGTTGTTATTTTTTATATCTTAGGGGTGGTGATGGTGGTTTTTTCCCCCTTGATTTTTTTTTTTTTTATAGCAGTGCTTTTCCAACTAATGTGTTACTAGCCAAGATGACCTAAAGAAAGTATACTTAAACTCTTTCTTTTTGTACTGTATTATATTCTCTCAAATGTGGACAATCAAGGTTGTTAATTGTAAAGGTTAATTGACATGCTGCTTTTCATGTGATGTTTCCATTTGCAAGTATTGGTTTTAGTTCAGAGCAGTTTGATACACTATACCCTCTCAAGGTTATTGTTTGATTAGTTAAAATACTGTAACAGCCATTGACTTTGCCTCTGTCCTTTCCAAAAAATAAAAAACAAGCAGCTCTCTTTCCAACTAAGTTTTATGAAATGCAGTGGAGAAAAAAATACTTTGCCTTTTCGATCCAAGATTGCAGAAATAAAAAGAAGGTCCATCTGCTGAAATCCACATCAGGAAAGGCAAACATCTGAAAAATTTAGTGTTTGTAAGACACTTGTGTAGTGTCACATACTTCTGTTTGCTTTGGTGGGTGGCAAATCCATAGCAGTGGAAAGGTGACAGGATTGCTTTTTTAATATTGGGCAATTATTTCAAGACATCTAGTTGAAGGAGCACGTACATATTTCATGTAATGAAACTATATATCATGCAGGTTGATTAAGTATGAAGATTTATGTAGTGAAGCTTTTTTGTCTCATGAATAAATAAAATACAATTATAACTTTTTTAGTTTTCATTCTTTTAATGTGTGTAGAGTAAAACCATCAGGGGAAATGCTTTTAAGATCTTGCTCATACCTGTCATTCACTTAAACATGCACTTTAAGGCTACAGAAAACTAAGAGCGGGGCCTTTAATTCTATAAAATTCCCGACTGTTCAGGGGATTAAAAAAAAAAAAAGATAAATTTTATTTCCTTTTTATGTGTTATACCTCTGTATTGCTGAGTAGCTTGTTTGGCTTTTTCTCTGCTACCCTTGTCTTGACTACTCCTCTTGAAATCTAGTTTTTTTCACCAACTCTTTGACATGCCAGTCCAGTTTTCAGCCTTTCAACTGGCTCAAGCTCTTGAGCAGATCCTAGCAGAAGTTATTCTCAATTTAAGTGCTGTATCCACTTATATTGTTTGCATAGAATTTTTATAGATAACTAGACCATACATGTTGGTGGGGAAATGCAGCTGATCAGGAAGCGAATGCAAATTACAGGCATGCTAACTGCATTGAGTAACAACCAACTTAAGTTGTTTCCTCCTGTTCCCATTTTCCTCTTTTAATTGGCTCTCACTGCTATTCTCAGCCTGGTAACTTCGGGTTTTGTGAGGTCTTTGAGTCCTCTTAGCTTGATATAGTTATCTTTCAGGTGATGTGTGTGTGACAGGTTTTACTCAGTTCTCAATGTACTGTGGTACGGTGACTCAGGTTAGTAAGAATATTAAATATGCTTGTGTTACACCCACAAATGTAGCTTTTCTATGAATCCCTCCTACTGTCTGAGAGGGAAATCTGGATAATACACTTAAATAATGGAAGAAGTAGTAGGGCTGTAACTGCCAAGGTTATTGCAGTAATCGAAAGCAAAGTTTTTTCACTACTACAACATATTTTTTTTTACTTGAAACATTTATGGCATTAAGTTAATTTCTGAGTTTGCTGGAATTAACTTGTGTTTGGTATTTCTATCACAGTATGATGCATTATCTATGTATTTTCTATGGTTGGAATAGTGCATGTGGAAAGATAGTACTTCGTAATTTTCCCAATATACTTGTGTTCAAGCAGCTCACCCAGTGTTATAGTGGTACTTAAGTAATTTAGTGGTCAGCCTATCAAATTGACTTCAAAACTTTGCTAATCACAGGTATTTTACAGCATCGTATTACCCTGGACTGACTTTTTAGATAGGGTATTTAGAATATATTATAATATATTAGAAATACTTTTCACTGTGTTTTATCTCCAGAATGATGGATTCTGATGATGTGTGGGGGTGGAAAGATAAAAGGTAAGTTAGTGGAAATCTGTCTCACAAGTAAAATGGGGAAAAAAATAAAGAAGCTGAAGATCATTGTTGTGTTACTTAAAATAGAGTAACACATTTGTGTCTGCCATTCAAATAATACAGTTTTTCTTCACTTGCATCCTGAAACTGTCCTAAAAGAAAAGATTTTTAAGATCCTAAGTTTTAAGATCCTAAAACTCTAGAACCCAGCACTTTCTGCAGGTCTGAATATTTTAAGGATCTTAGCAAAGTGCTTCTTGCTGCAGTTAAATAGTAATCAAAATGTTTACTGTAGAATTCTGCTGTTGAATTGTGTTCTGTCTATGTATGTATGTGATGCATATAAATTTGAGGCTTTCTGCAGATGTAATGAATGAATATATTAAAATGCCTGTTTACATCTTAATTTTGTTCTTCATTTTCTTCCTGTAACTCCTAAATGAATTATCCACAGCTGATACTTTTACTTAACTATTTAATATCTATTTCAATAGATATAAAAAACTTGTAATTGATATGAAGTCAGGTGAAATGTCTGTTTTAATTTACTGTATTATTTGCATATGTCTTTTTTGCTTACTGAATGCCAGATCAAACTGTATTTTGTTCTAAATTCTGGGGCATCAGTTTCTCTCTTGCACTTGAATATCTGCGGGTTTTTGCTACTGCTTTCATGTGTTAGTATCTGTTTTCCTTTGTTCAAGAGGAAGCCAATTGTTCTTGTGGTACTAATGCACTGCAGACAAATGTCTCCTCTGCTGAGATTGATAGAGGATTTCTGTCATCTTTGCATAAACTTCAGCTATGTAGCAGGGAGGCACCTCTTGGCTTTTTAGCAGGTTTTCTGTGAGAATGCCCAAAGCAGTGATGATTTTCTGATGTTCCTGATGCTGTGCAGCGTTCACACAGTTGTGTGGTTGTTGCTGTTTGCTTAGAAGTTATTTTGCTTTAAACTGTTTCTCAGGGTGCCAAAGTTTGTTCTTTGTTTTTATGTTATTTTTTCAGGCCATAAATAAAGCTGCCAGGAGCAAACTTCACTTATTATTCACTTTTATTAAATGAATTCTTTGACGATATGGAAAGTGAAACTTTTTGTGTCTCAGTGTTATGCATACCTTTTTTTATCGGTTGGGATAATTTGAAAAATACAGTGTTGGGCTCAATTTCTTGTAGCATTTTAACAGAAGAGGTTTGCCGTGCATCATGTATTTAGCTTATTTTTGAACTTTCTTTTTTCTGTTACAAGATTAAATGTGTGTTTGGCGCAGTCTTGGGCATTCAGATCTTTCTTCTGATGTGCAAAAGACTCTCCTTTTTCTGTACTTCAAGTACACAAATAGATTAAATTTCTTTAATAATTATATCTATTGTTTTGTCAAATAATTCATACGTGCTTGCATTTGCCTTCCAAGAGGTCCAGTCCCCTTAATATGTATGAACTTGGTTTGATATAGTGGCTGTTTTAGTCTGAGGTGCCTTTTGAGTTGGTCCTTCATGCCAGAGCCATTGCCCCCACACGTACATTAATTCATCTACTTGCACAAAAAGAGAAATGAACTTTGTACCCTGTAACCTTAACACCACCATGGATCCAACATTAAACAACCAATTTGGAAGAGAGTGGATGACACTTCATCAATCTATTTTCTCGTGTTTATGGAATAGTTTCTCTTAGATACTCCTTTTACCTAGTAGTGATACTCATAAATATAATGAGGTTCTAGAATCTACCACTTCTATTTGGGGTTTTGATAGAATGGAAAAGGAGGTGTCAGATAAAAATATATGATACTATGTATCAGTTTGTGGATGCCACTGTAAAACCATCTCAAAATCTTCAAGAAAATAGTAGCAACACGAGTATATCTGGTTGTTTTTTCTGTTTTAATGCCAGATGCTGGAGGATGTGTTGTGGTTGTTTCATTTAGGTAAGATCTGGAAGTATGCCTTGCTTGGTTCTGTCCATATGAATTATCAAATTACTTGTCTCACGCCACGCAGAAGCCAGCAGAGCTTTTCTTTGTTTGAGCAAAACATTCATGCAAATATTTCTAGTTCGCAATTAATTTTGGCTGTAGGTGTGGTGAATTACTGGAATTCTTAATGTCGCTTTCATCAAAAAAGAAAGATACAAATGTTCCTAAGGCAGTGAGGCATGCCTGAGTTTGTTAGCTATCAAGAGTGCTGAAGGGGTTTCCACCTGCCCAGCCTTGGAGAGCTCTGCTCCTTTTTCACCTAAGCCGTAAATCAGGGATTGACAGGAAGCTGAACATGAGCCAGCAGTGTGCCCAGGTGGCCAAGAAGGCCAGTGGCATCCTGGCCTGTGTCAGGAACAGCGTGGCCAGCAGGTCCAAGGAAGTGATTCTGCCCCTGTACTCAGCCCTGGTGAGGCCACACCTCGAGTACTGTGTCCAGTTCTGGGCCCCTCAGTTCAGGAAGGAGATTGAGGTCCTGGAGCAGGTCCAAAGAAGAGCAAGGAGGCTGTGAAGGGACTCCAGCACAAGTCCTGTGAGGAAGGGCTGAAGGAGCTGGGGGTGTTCAGTCCAGAGAAGAGGAGGCTCAGGTTTAGATTAGGTATTAGGAAAGCATTCTTCACAGAGAGGGTGATCAGGCATTGGAATGGGCTGCCCCGGGTGGATTCTCCATCCCTGGAGGTTTTCAAGAAGAGACTGGATGTGGCACTCAGTGCCATGGGCTGGTAACCACAGTGGCAGTGGATCAAGGGTTGGACTTGATGATCTCAGAGGTCCTTTCCAACCCGGCTGATTCTGTGATAGTTTGAAGAATACTCCAGTCTGAATAAACTCACCTTAATTATTTGGTTAGAATAAACTTCAAGTATATAATTACACTGTTAGTAAAATAAACTTCACTTTGAAATAATTCTAGTCCTATGAAACAAAAATATTTTGTCATGCTGCTAAGGGGGTGATGTGCCAAACCATAGAATGGAAATTAAGACAATACTACAGTGTTTATTCACACATTGTCACCGTGATCTTACATCTTCTAAGTAAGGGCTTCTAGTTTCTCTTCCCTCAGGAGCGTGTTATCAACTAGTGATCTGGTTCAGCTGGACAGACAGAGTTGCCACAGTGAGGTGGGAAGCGATTCTTGCGATGGGATAGCCTGATAGAGTTTGCTTGTCACAAGCTGAAGGGAAACTTTTGCTATTGGTATTGGATTTGCCTTTTGAAGCACTGTCCTCCTGTTGGTGGTGACTCACCTGCACTTGTTTTCGTTCCCTCATTTGTGTTGAATGTGGCGTCTGTGTGTGTGTACAGACACGCTCTGTGTAAGGAGAGAGAGAGAGGTCTGGAAACATGCTATCAGGGCTCTTAAAATGCTTGTAAAAGGTAAGCCAATTACGGCTTCCAAAATAATTTACAGGTGGGCTGCTTCTCCTTTCTGTATCCTCAAGGGAAGAGGGACTAGGGCTTTACTTTAATCCTCAGTTTCTTGACTTCAGTACCGCACTTAAGCCACAGGGCATCTTTTCCCCATATGCTTAATGGTCTTTTAATAAATGTAAGCATTTCCATTATGCTTCCTGAGTTTACTAGTGCTAAGTGCTGTGGTTGTGAGTAAACATGGCAATTTTCAACACTTCTAGGAAGTGGTTTGTTGGTGCAATGAAATAAATGGGTGACCTTCCTTTGGTGTAAGTGGGGTTTTGATGAGTTTCTGGATGAGGATGCTGGATTGCAGGGTTGTGCCCCAGGATACTTCAGGGCTCTTTTAGCATGGCACTGAATGAAAGTGTTTGAATGATGCATAAGGAAGAGATTCTTGAGAGGAAGTATTCTGCAGAGAGGTTCGATCTTCATGGCATTATCAAGTTACAGACCTGAAAGAAAATCTGAAACAGAAATAACTGCATAGATTATTTGAGCCATCTACAGATAATGGGAAGTTGGCTTTTCAGAATACTTCCTATAATCTAAGGTTAGTTTTGTATATTCCTCCCTTGCAGTACATTTTCACTGTTTTAGGTGATTGTGTTGGATTTTTTTAATCTCTCTGAGGTTGTAATATCTGTTCTTATCTCTGTAATTTTCCTTGAAGTCTCATACTGCCAAAGGGTGTCTTAAAAATGGGTTGCATGTCTTTGAATATTCTGAATTTGAATTTGTGTTGAAGTTGCCCAAGTGACGTGTAAATGGAATTGAAAGTCATGTTACACAGTACAAGCACATACACTTTCAAACCAAATTTTTGTCATGACTGGTTTGTTCTTAATGCTGGAGACAAACTGAAGACTGTGAAGGAAGTCTTCATGCACCCAAGGTTCCTTGTTCTGAATGCTGCCTAAAGCATAGCGACAAGCTTACAGGCCATGCAGCAACTCAGAAAGTGTTTAAAATAGCACAGTAGTGTGCCTGAAAGACTACTGAATTCTCTTGATATAAAACCTCTGCAGTACATAGATCTTCCATGGCCTACTTGATGATAGTGGTCCACTTGTGCTATTGATAAACTATTGATAAACTTCCTACTAGGTTAACGCTTTAATTTTTATAGAATTACTTTTTTATTTTCCTTTAGTGGTGTTTTCTTCCTTCTCCATTCTTATCCACTCACCCCTCCCTCCCCCCAGCTAGGTGATAAGGATGGCCACTTTAGTCAGAGCAACAGTATCACTTTGACTGCTCTCTCTTTCCTGGTGGCTAAAAATCATTGAGGGTAGGGTGTAAGATCCCAGCAAGTACACAGTATGCTTCCTGGTGTCCCAGAAATTACAGTTCCAGGAGCTAGAGATGCATCCAAAGGACCTGGATGCATCTTCCATCATATACACATAGACCCTTGCTCTCTAGCCTGCTCCTTGCTTCAGCTTCACAGTTGCACTCCATTCAATGATTCATTCTTGTGTTCCAGCAGAGTTCACCCTGTTCTATCCAGCCTTGGGAGTGAAGGGTGAGAAAAGCTATAGGGCAAGGAGGAGGCTGGGCCCATCAGATGGGCTCTGGCAGGAATCAACCTCTCACCATCCCACCTGCCTTCTGCAGTGCAAGCCCAGGGGGCTAAAGTAGCTCTTAAACTTTTCTTGTTGCAGCTGCAGGGGAGGCAAGGAGACCAGGAAGAGGAAAAAGGTGGAAAGGAAATGAAAATGCATTCCATGCTATTTAACCTCTGCTTCAGGCAATACTGTTCAGAAATGGAGAATCACCATATCAAAGAGCTCTTTGAAAATCAAAGGTAACAAAAAACCAGATAAACTGAGACGTGTTTTCCCAGTCTTCATGGCAGCGATCGGTTAACACGTGCTGCAGTATGATGCAGTTTCTTAAGTTATAGACTCAGAGAAGTAGAGGTGCATAAGTCCTCAAGATGGTTTTCTTATGGCTATTTTGCACTGAAATTAATTGAGGTATTGCCTAGTGATGCACACATCTTGAGATACTCTGGTCAAAACTCCTGTGATATGAGGTAGTGCTTGGTAGATGTAGTTTTCATGTTCTGACCTTCGGACCAAATGTCTGTGAACCACTGGAGCTGATTCTGAGAAGCAGCATTTCAGCACTGTACTGTGCAGTCCTTTGTAAGACTAGACAGCTGAAAAGTCCCAAGAAAGAAAACTTTTGAAGTAATATGGAATAACTGTTCAGAAGCTAAAAGCTAGCTTTTACTCCATTTAGATTTGAATGCATCCATTAAGAAAAAAAACGTATTTATTTGTAAATACAGCTTGAGTGGGCAACCATTGATATACAGTTTGGTTTCTTTGGCAATTTAATCTGGTATGGTTTCCATGAACTTGTAAGGGGGTGATGGTGTAAGGTTTGTAGAGAGAAAAAACCTCTTTTAGTATGCATCAGCTAGCACTGCTTTGATAAGGTGCCTTTTCTGCCTTTTGATAAGGCAGAAATTTGGCTTCTGACTCTGGATTTATCCAGGCATGCTATACTGAAGTAATTTGCCCCTGAGTCTTCAAATGTTTCATCAGGCACAGGAATCTTTTCATCTTCTGGTGGCAGCTGACTTTTGCCTTTTGTTTCAGAAGTGTTAAGAACTTACTTTCAAATAACATTTGTGTTCTCATGTAAGAAGTTTGGATGCTGAATTTTCTCCTGATATTTGTTGGTGGCATTAACTCTTCTCAGTGAGGTACAGAAGGGGTTTATAGTTAGCTGTCTGTCCTATTGCCATCTACCCTGGGTGAATCCATTGCTCTTGTTGCTGTCAATTCATGCATAGAGAAAGGCAATCCTACTTGCATGTGCATGGGCCTGCTCTTTCTTTTTTTTTAAGTTTTCCTTTTACACACACAGGAGGGGATGTGACTTTTGCTGCAACTTTGGCTCCTCCTTTTTCCTTCCTAAATATTTACTGGCTTATGTTACTTAAGCCAACTCGACTTACTAATCTCTTCTCCTTTCATTTGCTGTGGTTGGGCAGGGTTTTGAGCCTTGACTTGGGGCAAACCTTTTGTTTTGTATTTATGTGTGAAGTAAAATTCTGGAAGAGTGCAGGATTCCTGAGCAAACTCTGACATTGAGCATGGGTGGTGCATGGTGACACAGGGTTCTGCGTTCAGCAGAACTGCTTTTTGTTGCCACTATCAAACAAAAGCCTTTCCTTGTACAGGTGTGTCCTGGACTTTGATCTGACCACAGTTATTAGTATGTGTCCAATCAGTCCTGGCAAGGAGTTTCATAGTCAGCTGCCTTCTTTTAAGGATGCTGCATCTGATTAATGTGTCTTTCCAGTGAGGCAAGGTTTGTGGACAGATAACCTCTTTTTAGGAGACCAACCAATTATAGTCCAAAGAAGCAAGCCTGCTTGCCCATCAGTCTGGAGAAGGAACAGCTGTGTCTTGGTTCATGACATATGGAAGTAGAGAGGAAAACAGAACATGAGGAGTGGATGGAGAAACCTTGAAGCTGCCCTGGCAGAAGTGTTCCTGTTCTTGACAGAGGCATGGGATGTCATCACCCAGCCTTTTATACTTGGGCTTGGCAGCTGTGATCTTTTAATTGTCTATAGGTATGCTGCGTGCTGCAGTATGGCAGCTGCTGCTCAGGGTGGTTCTGTTCAACTCGGTGCAGGTTGAGAGGGAGGGAATAAGAATTAAGATGTCTAGTTGACTTTGAAAAATATTCTAGTGTGGTTCCTGGGTTTGCAGAGTGAATATTGCTGTTTTAAGGATGTATTGACTAGATGAAGTTAAGACAAATCTCTTGGGATATAGAACAAAGTGTGGAATAAGCAACTGCTGCTGTTCTGGTATTACCATTGGTGGTATTTGTGCTTATGTACAAAACTACTGAGGTTCTTGTTCACGTCCCACTACTGTGGCAACCCTGATTAGAAGGTTTATTAACTAAAGTGGTGTAAATCCAGATTATCAAAGGAAAGCAAAACTAGTGTAAAAAAAAAAAAAAAAAAAAAAATTGACACATATATCTTATCAGTATATTTTGGTCCAGAATGCATACTTTCCTGATCTTTAAAAGTAACTAAACCAGGAGAGAGAGAATCAGATGTTTAGCATCCTTGTTTGGAGTTCTCGGATTTCTTGTCATAAATGCTGCATCTAGCATATTTTTTAAATTCATGGTCTTACAATAATTGCTAAATATTCATCAATTTATAAATTCAGTGTGTACATTTAAGTAGACAAGGATGTTGCTCTATATACTGCAGTTGTTTTGTTGCCCAGGTTTCCAGCTTTATAAGTTGCGTAGTGAATAAAGATAAATTATACTACTCATTAGCTTCCATGAAAATACGGTCTCCACTTCCCATGATTTGAGATCTTTCTTAGTCAAGAAAAAAGGTCGGATGTGAGCTTTCTGGCTTCCTGGAAGAAGTGAAAATGTCAGCCATAAAGCTATTACCAAGCGTTGGATTTTTCATTCTGAATGTGGTTGGATTTATGGCACCGGACTGTGAGTACATCTGGAGCTAAACTGCAGCAGGCAAGCCTGTTGCTGTGGCTCTCTTTGCATGGACTCTGCACCTGGGGACTCTGCTAATGTAGGCTTCTTCCATTTCTTTAAGTAGAAAGAAATTTAACAGTGTCAAGTGTATTGTATCATTAAAGCAGCAGCAACTTTGCTGTTTTTCTGTAAGACTATTATGAACCTTTTTAGAGTTAGGAGAGAGAAGAAAAGATCCTGCTGCCACCTAGGGCATCACCAAATATCAGATCTATTCCTAGCACATAGGTGCTGTCCTTCAGTGTTACAGTATTTGGATGGTTAGGAATATGCAGTAGTTATCTGAAAAAGCACCTTTTCTCTTAGCTGAGCTGCAATTCTCATCAGGAGCCTTCACTTGTACCCACTGTCAGAGCCTTACGTGCCTGAGGGCAAATTTTTTCATCACATTTGAAGAGATGAGACTATACAAGGCCATGTCCAACTGCTTAGTTTCAGATTTAAAAGCTTTCAAAATCATTATAAAACTACTCCTAATATTCAGCTTTGGTTTATTCCTCTTGACAAAGTTCAGGGCAGTGTAAATTTAATGTCCTGTTTTGAGTGTTGTGTAAAATATCTTTAAAATTTTTTGCCTTTGAAAAAAGTGTATATTTTCATCTCCTACACAGATTGCCTGCTAAGTATGGAGAAGTAGCAGCTCTCTTAACATTCTGCTTGTAGCATGAGGGCATGTGCTTTTTTAAATGGTTGGCAGAACAGCAAGTTACAGACAGAAGGAGTGAGGGTTTTTTGCGTATGAACGTAGGAGATGGAAAGTTAATCCGAACGGATATGGTAAGCTGTTGAGAAAGGTAGAGGTTTTCTTTACTATTTGCATGTCTCATCTTTCAAAACGTAGCTGAAAAGCATGCAGTAGTTTTGTTTGACTGACAGGGTGAGTGCAGTAGACAAATGTGTGCGTGGAGGAGTGGTTTGAAAGCATTTTAAGGCGTATCCTCGTGTGTGTGGAAGCATGGGGTTGACTATGGAAAAGCAGTGATAATTCAAACTCTTCTAGGAAGAGTTGGAAGCAATGGATATCAAATGGTACATTCTTTTGAGAGGCTCTAGAAGGAATAGAAAGCTGAAGGTGGTTGCCTCCCTTGGTGTCCTGATTGCTTAAGGAAGGTGGTAAGGGAAGAGACTGCAAGCACAGCAAAGACACTGAGCCATTTACGTGTTGCAGGTGGACCTGATGTTGAGGAGACAGTATAAACAGCTGTGAGGCAGTGTGTGGTTAACCTCAACTTGTTGCAAACATGAAAAGCTTTGTTTCAAAAAACCCTGCATTTGAAATATTCAGAATATTACTTTTTATGCCACTCATACATGCCACTTACAACACTACTCTATTGGAGGTCTTAAATGATGACCAACACGAGCCATGTTCGAGGTAGTGTGCACAGCATTGACAGCTTTGGTATCAATAGTAAGGAAGGAACCTATTTGCTCTTCATTTTTCTGTAGGAGTTTTTAGGAGCTTTCTTCTGAAAAAAAGAAAACAGAATTGCTGCTTCAGGTATACAATGGAAAGTTCTGTCAAATTATCCAGTGATTCTTCTGTGCAGCTGCCTGTTCTCGGAAGAGCAGTGTCAGAGAGGAGAAGACAGTAGGGAAGCTGACACTGATTTTTTGTTGTGGGAGAACTACAGAAATGGGAATGCGTAATTATTTACATATAGGATGTGCTTCTGTGTGTCTGAGGTTGCCAAGAAATGACTGTACTTATGTGTATGTTACCAGTAATGAGCAATAGGTATTGTTTTCCTCAATCCTTCTCCTGAGGTATTGATTTTTTTTTTCCTCTCTCAGCTTGAGTACTCTGCTATAAAAAAATCGTTATTAGTTGAACCCACTAACTCATGACATTTGCTCTGATGTTCCCTTTCTATTTAGCTTACTTAATGAGGTTTGAGTTTTGCAAGGAAGATACATTTGCTGATCAGTGACCGTGACTTGATCCCCTAGAAGGATATAGAGCTTTTCAAATTGCTTGGGGAAAAAAAAAAGGTGGTGGGGTAAGAAGGCATCAGAAAGCAGATGGGTGGGTTGTGTGTTTTGGTTGGTTTGTTTGTTTGTTTGTTTTCTTAGATGGTGACTTAAAAGGAAGAATAACACAACATTTTAGTGTCAAAGTTCTGGAAAGTTATGGACAAAGAAACAAGCAGTGAATCTATTAGTAGGTTGTAGAGTATTATTTAGCATGGTTCTTGCAACAGGATTAAGAGTATATAAATATGTGAATCACTTTTTTAAGGTAGCGTGGTACCATGGGTGAAGCATCATATAACCTGATTTTCTCAAATTTTAATTTCACTTCTATGCTA
Organism: Florisuga fusca; assembly: GCA_038090715.1. Classification (NCBI taxonomy): domain Eukaryota; kingdom Metazoa; phylum Chordata; class Aves; order Apodiformes; family Trochilidae; genus Florisuga; species Florisuga fusca. The sequence continues at coordinate 12,068,869 of JAAWXA010000004.1, read as the reverse complement.
TTTCTGTATCTATTTCTGTATCTCATTACCTCAGCTGTTGGAACAACGTTGGTGTTGACATTTTTACAATGTTTTTTAAAAGTTGATACAATGTATTGAGTAAAATGGGTATAGGTTATTCATTTGGAAAGATTAATACATACTTTTTTTTTCTTTGCTCAGAAGTTTGTCTCTGTGGCCAGGAGGACTAAATTTCTTTTATGAATAGTTGTAGTTTGCAAGGGAAAAATCTTGAATTTTTTTTTTTTTTTCTTAATTTACTTGACAATACTAAAATGAAGGTCAAGGGGAAGAGTGCATTCCTGTTCCCTGTTGTTAGTATCAATGAGTTACAAAAGGCTTGGTATAAAATCCACTCTGAACTACAATTTTTGCATGTTTTTTTTTTTATTTTAATAGATCTTGCCTCTTACAATTTAGTTAATATGAAGATGGTGTGTGAGTGTCTCCATAGAGTGGAGAAAATCATCTTAGAAGCACCTGGGCACGGACATTCTTAACTCTGAATAGTGCAGAATGTGACAGTTCTTTCCCTCTGGTGAAATTGCTTTTTTTTCCAGCTACTTCTGCCATTCCTAACAAGTTACTCACCAAAAGGTCCCACAGCTAATATTTATTTTACAGAAGGGGATTTTGTATTCCAGACATGTGGCTAAAATTGGGCAAAACAAGCTTAATAAAGACAGACTACATTAAAGAATAAACAGGGTCCACATTTATAAAGAATAAACCTGTCTACCACTGATCCAGGTGTTGTCACATTTCTTCTGTGAAGAAATACAGTTTTATTAGAGGGCAAGTAATTGATTTTCCTCATTGATCATGCTGCCTATTAAGAAATAATACGTAAGGTTTCTGCATATTCGTTTTTATCTTCAATCAGCTCTCACCTTTAATGAAATATTTTTTTAAAAGGATCATCCTGCTCCTGTTAGATGATCCTGTGGGAGAAAAAAAAATACCAATATATGAGGTTATATACTAGAACATCTACTAGATGTGTTGACTTAATCTTTCATCCTGCATGTAAGCAGAAAGAAAAATGCAACTCAGTAAAGATATTTTATTTTCCATCCTGTGGTAGCAGACTCACCTTATGAAGTTATTGTCCATGTGTATACATATATATATATGTAAGAATTTTTGGAAGTGTCTTGTATTTACTTGTACATTCCATAGAATTCTTTCTCATTTAGTCACAGGAAGAAAATTGTATATGTCTGTTTGGTTCAGTGGGATGTATTGTTGTGATGGGGGAAAAAGGATAATGGGATTAAGATTAAATAAAGGTCGAGCATTTCATGTTAGCATTACTGGCACTGCTGTTGTTTCCTAGTGACCTTTTTCAAGCATTGCTCTTGCTGTGCTTTCATTAAACTATGGGAACTCTGAGCTCTCTTCGGGTTTATTTCTTATCTCTGAGGTTAACAGGGCGTGAGTGCTGTCTATTTCATGCTGCTCTGAGCATTCTGCTTGAGCAAGTACTGAACCTGAAAGTATATATTGGAAAGCTGGTACTATAACTATGTTGATTTGTTGCAAACAGGCTCTTTCCTGGGAAATGGTACCTGCTAGTGAGAGTTTACACTGATTTGTCACAGGTGAAGGTGATGTTGTCAAATGCAGAGTTGTCAGTGTTAAATAAAAAACTAGGTTCTCTTCCTCTCTTTTAGGCATTCTGCTTCGTAAATGTTTCAGTTTTGATGAAACAGGTTTTGAGGCTACGTTTCATCTATTCAGCATTCCAAGGAGATGATTATGAACTTAAGTGCCTGATATTTTAGTTTCTTTGCTAAGGTGCCTTTAGCTGGTGTTACTTGTTCTTCTCAAAGCCTTGCTATTCTGCCTTTTCGTTCCCTCGAGGTCTTTTCCTCTGAGGGTGAAGGATTGCTGCCTTCATGAACTGAAAGGCTGCTGATGCAGGATATAGCCATATATAATGGAACTGAAAACCAGGAGGTTTAGGTAGTCTAATCTGTTAGAAAGTCTGGTTTTAGTGTGCTCTTTTAGAAGCCTTTGATCTTTAGCTAGAAATTAATCTTCAGATGTCCCTTCCCTCAAGGTATCTGTGTTCTGTTTACTAATGTTCTTCCTTTGCCATCAAAAAATGTAGAATTTGGAGAGAATATTTTCCCAGAAAATAAAACTTGCCTGTATATCTGTTACATCTGCAGTGTCATTTTACAGCTGTTAGCAAACAGTAAAATGAGGGCAGGTGGTGTTTTGAATAAACTTATAGAAAATTCCTTCCTGTTCCCGGTATGCATCTGAATGCCTCCCTGTCAGGAGAGTGCATAAGTTGCATTGCTGTGCACAATTAGGTGCTCTGCAGGAATTCATCTGATATCTGTCTGCACTGGTTGTCATGGGCTCTCTTTGGGAGGAATGTGGTAGGAGATGACAGGTCCTAGAAATACCCATCTTTCCCCACTTGCTTTCCAGAAAGTAGGTGTGAGGAAAACTGGGAGCTCCTATCTCAAAGCTGAGCATCTGTTTTCTTGGGCAGCTGAAGTTGACTCTCACCCTCCTTGGCACATTGGAGACTCTGTAGCTGTCCTAATGCTCTTTATCAGAGAAAACTATTTGTGAGCCACCATCTGCTCTTCAAGGGATGCTGAGAGGTGTAGCAGTCACTTCACTCCTCCCTGCTCAGGCTTTCAGGCATGCTCTGGAGATGCAGGAGGATTGGTTCTGGCCCTTCATGTACACGGGGCCGAACCTGCTACCAGTGTGCAGGTGGGCAGGAAGCTGGGAGCTGTTTACAAGTCAGGTTTCTCATTCATGTTTCAAAGGCTAAGTGCCAGTCTGCTCTGACATTTTCCCCTCTGTAGGAGCTGCTACTACCAGGCAATTCATGGAGACCCTGCTCAGCCATGCCTTTTCTTGGGAACCTTTCACCAACTCAAAAAAATATAGCCAAGGAGCCTTTTCCAGTGGCAGCAGCTTTGTCTTGTTGCACTGCTGTCTTGCTGAGTATGCTGATGGCTTTCCCTGGTGTGTGACTTGAAATGCTCCCATCTAGGCAAGGGAAAGCTGCAAGTGACCCGTGTGATGGGCAGCATACAGCCGGGAGGCTGTTGGTTTGGCACCAGTGTGTTAATTTCTGGCAATTGTCCCATTGACATCACTGGTTCATTTAGGAAGGCAGGCAGATTCCATAGGACACTTGTAATAGACGTATTGATATGTCCTGAAAAAAATTACAACATTAGTTAGTTGCTTTTCTGGTTCTGAAATAAAAGCTTGTTTTAATCATAAATAGCATTACTTCTCCATATATACTGTATGTCACTGTAACCTTTGCTGTGGTTGCAACATGTGCTACTTAAGCAAATAGTGTTTGTGGTGCTTTAGCTTTTGTCAGTATAGTAATTAGAAATGTGGGATGGGTGTTATAATGAGAGTTGCCAGTCCCTGCTTTAGGAAAGTCTGTGTGAGGTAAACATGTACACATGGAGTCCTGTTAAGCCTGTCATTCAGCAAAACATTTGAGAGTAGGTTTGGGGGAAAAAAAATTTCTAAAAAATCATCTAGCCCCCAGGCTTTTGATCTTAATTTTGTTTTGATTATATAACTTGTTGATCCATGCACAGTGTTTTTGTTGCTACATATTGCAGCTAGTGAGGAAAAGAGTTTGGAGAAGAGAAAAATATGCTGGTGGATTAGTAGATGATGCAGATGTATTTAATGAAGACTAAAGCTTCATTATAAGACCCACTATATAAGTTCTACTTAGCTGGCTTGTATTAGGAACACTGTGGCCAGCAGGAGCAGGGAGGTGATCATCCCTCTGTACTCAGCTCTGGTGAGGCCACATCTTGAGTCCTGTGTTCAGTTCTGGGCACCTCACTATAGGAGGGACACAGAAGTGCTGGAGCGTGTCCAGAGAAGGGCAACAAAGCTGATGAAGGGCCTGGAGCACACACAAGTCCTGTGAGGAGAGGCTGAGGGAGCTGGGGGTGTTCAGTCTGGAGAAGAGGCTGAGAGGAGACTTCATGGCTCTCTTCAGCTGCCTCAAGGGAGGTTGGAGCGAGGAGGGAAGCAGCCTCTGCTCCTTAGGGAACTCTGATAGGACCAGAGGGAATGGATGGGAGCTGCACCAGGGGAGGTTTAGGCTGGATGTTAGGAAACATTTTTTCACTGAGAGGGTTGCCAGGCATTGGAATGTCCTGCCCAGGGCAGTGGTGGAGTCACCATCCCTGGAGGCATTTAAAAGGCATTTGGACCTGGTCCTTAGGGACATGGTTTAGTAGTTAGATTATGGTGTTTGTCAAAGGTTGGACTGGATGATCTTGGAGGTCTCTTCTAACCTAAACACTCTAATTCTGTGATTTAGGAGATAATTGTACAAGTTGTATTAGAATTATTGATGATGTTTTCAAATAATTTTAGAAACCTGAGGTCTATCCAGAATTTGGCATATGTGAAAAGATTACCTGTTTATAAATGCCTTGAGCCATTATTTTCACTGTGAAGTCCCAAATCTATTTGAAATGTAGCTTTCAGCAGAATACATGTAGAAAGCTGTCAAATCCATAGGGTTTTTTAATGTTTGTTTTCCCATTACTTTTAATCATTCTATTTCATAAATATATAAATATAATGCAGATTTGCAGGGATACTTCAAATCTGTCTTAAAACAAGGATTAATTTTTGAGAATGAAAATTTAATTATATAGAGACTATTCTCTTCTTCTCTTTTTGGTATTTTCTATTTTAATGAGATACAAATGTAATCCTCCATAGCAAAATAATTTCTGTCTTATTGATTTATGTTCAAAGGGACTTTTTAAACAGTTCTTTAAGATCCTGGAGTGGTTTAATCAATAGAATGTGAATTATTTTATAATGTGATCTTTATAATAGACTCTCTCAAACCATCTATAGTAATGCTGTTTCTAGGACGTATGTTGTCTAACCCTTGAGCAGAGAAGCATGTAATTATCAGTTAGCCTTGTTGTATGTGGTAGTGTTGTGGTATGAATACAACAAGACAGGTCCCAAAGACAAGTCAGAGTTCTTGGCATCTGCTTTTTCCTTTAGGAGGCTATTTATTTATACTGTGTTCACTTTATAAATGAGGAAAATGGTGCTTCTGATAGGATCCAAAGATCATGGGTTTTACTGTAAACATGCCAATTCTTATCAAGTTCCTAGGTAAGCAGAGATACTGTATTAAAGACTTAATTCTACCAAATACTTTAATTTTCCATTCGTAATTTTTTTCCCCACATCTGTTTCTTGCATGTAAATATGCATACAAGGCCTAAGATGCTTTTACTACATCTGTCTCTAAGTTTATAAGTTTTCACCTTCAGGAATGCAAAGTGTTGTATTTACGTGTTTTTCATCATAATCAAAATATCCATATTTTTAATCTCCTCATGATGTTGTTGTAGTATGTCCTAGTTGTCCAGAATTGGACTCTGCAAAGGAAGGCAATCCATGTATGTCTCATCCATGTTTGGCTCCATTGGTTTCAAGTTCAAATCAGGAGTGTGTGGTGCTGCATATCTATTTGCTCTCTTAAAATTCTGTGTCTAATGAAGCAGTTGCATAGTGAAAATTTATTCTCGTGTGCTTCTTAGATGGACATCTTGTTTTTCCTTCAAATATCCCCATGGTGTACAGCAGTTAGCATCTAATTCTTCTGTCAATTAGACAGGATTGGAAAATGCTGGCATCCCTGACTGCATTTGTTGCTTCCTTTGTGAATGCTTCTTCAGGCAAGACAAGGAGAAAGGAGGTTCCCTTGATAGCCTTAGTCTAGAGCTGTACAGTTTGCTTTCTGTTCAAAGTCTGGCTTACTTCATAAGGCTGTAGACTATTTCTTGAGCTTTTCTTTTCTTTTCTTTTCTTTTTTCTTTTTTTTTTTTTTTTTTTGTTTTGTTTTGTTTTGTTTTGTTTTGTTTAATCTACCAGAGAATAGCTGTCAACATCACACATAAAAGTACAGCAATACCAAAAAACTGAAGTTTTAACCCTTAAGAAGGAGCACAGTGCTCTGAACTCCTCAATGGCTCTGGGATGTGCACGTTAAGGGAATTTTCACTATATTACTCTGAAAGATTGGCTGGCTATGTAGGGTATTCTGAACTAGGGCTTGGGCAATTGCAGAGAATAAAACCTAGAATCTTAAGAGCATGTAAATAAACCTCCATAATGCCTTAACTTTGTCTTCCTGCATACACTATTTCCTTCTGTTTTTCTTTTTAAAAGCTTATTTTGCCTCTGGAGACTGTCAAAGTGATGCTCTTTTTTTCTCTAAGTTCCAAATACATATATATGCCAAAATATTTAGCTTGGTCTGGGGTTTTTTGTGTGCAAATCACAGAGAATGCTGCTGTATGATTTACTGTTGTGGTCCTCAGTGTTCTCAAACGTCACATCACTAACATTAACTTTACAAATAAGATGAACAAGTATGCTAAAATGGATCTCTGTTGCCCCAAAGAAACATCCTTCCTTCTTGCCTTGTAGAGCCATCTGAGCCTTTGATTTTTATTTAACCAATGATGGTCTTAGGCAAAGGTATACATTCAGTATACTCTCACTAAAGTTGAAATACCACAAGAGATTTTATTATTTTGAAGGGAGCTTGTTGTCATGCTCGCACAGAGTATTGTATTTCCAGTAAATTCAAGCATTAAACAAAATCCTAAATCATCCCCATCAGCTTGTGTGGCTTAGGTGTGAAATGTCCTAATTTAGCAAGTCAACACCCTTCTTTTAGCTTTAATGAGCTATGCTGTCACCTCCCTCCCTCCCCTGGGACACAGCTGCCTGCTTCAGCTGTCATCTGCCAAACCCCAGTGTTACTTTGCCAGTCACAGCACGGGAGAGGAGGCAATGGTGCAGAAGTGCTGTGGGGCTGGGTGTGCTGCTGAGGGTGTCCTGCCCTCAAAGCATTCCTTTCCTTTCCTTATGCTCCAACTGCATGGGGGGTGGCCCTCTGGCTTCTCTCTGCCTTACCCAGCCAGCCTGCAGTCACCTCCTCAGGGTGGGCAGAGAAGGTGAGTGATCCACTGGGTCTGCGTGCAAACATAGAAATCTCCAAATAAGATCTGCTGCTTGTAGGTTTGAACTGTTTTGGTTAGGCATACTGTGGAGCTCCTGGGGTAGTTGTACACACCCACCCACACACCCACACCCACACCCATACGGTTTAGTTATTCTTTACACAATGCCAAATATTTCTAGTTCAAGCTGTTTTGCTAGTGAGTAGGATGAAAATTTTCTTGATAATCCTTGAAAAGTAAGTAGAAAAATACTTAATATTTTCAAACAACATGCTGAGTGTGTGTCAGACTTGCTGGGTGAATAATCTGCATCAGGTGTCTATAGAACACTCATCACCTTGGTAATGAAATGCTAAATCATAAGGTTTTTAGATTCATGGACTGTGTGTATTCTGTAGGGACTACAGTGTCTCTCTCTTCTTCTGATCTTTACTTCTGGGGTGCTAAGCAGTCTTGTGATGTAGATGGTTACTGCTGATACATTATATTGAACTGATAAATTCTTCCAAATACATTTCACAGGGGCAATCTTCATGTGAGCATGGATGCATATACTGTAGGTACACTATATTGAACAGAGAAATTCTTCTAAAGACATTTTACAGGGGCAAACTTCATGTGAGCGTTGCTGCAGCAAAGTAGAGGTATTTCTAGCTGTCTCAGGCAGCAAGCCAGTCCTCTTTGTGACACAACCTTGCAGGTGGCCATTAATGGATTTCAGCACTACAGAGAGCCTTCCTGGCTGTGGTGGGGCTGGCAATATGCCTTGATCTGTTGCAGGATCAAGGCATGTGGCTATGTGATATATAGGATTTCTCCCACATCCCCCATACCTGAAAGCAAATCTGATAGGGTCTACAAAGTAACAATAAGTCTTTTCTGTTACAGAAGTCTAAAAGCACAGCTGACATACTTCAAGTTGCAACTGCACATAAAATCCCATAATTGTATGATGATGTGATAATGTCTTTTAGATTATAATTTCTTTTAAATAAACTTTTAAATAAACCCAGGGAAAGCTTTTATACTGAAATGGAGCTTCATTTGTCATTTACAAATCACTTAATTTCATAACAGCTTGAATGCCTTATGTCAAGCTGCCTATTTCTGATTTAATGAATAATGGAAGAATTGGAGGACACTTTGTGGGGGTTTTGTTGTTGTTTTGATTTGTTTTAAAATGATTTTCGAATTGCATAATTTGACCAACCTTGTAATAGATTTCAACAATTGCAAAGTGTGAGGCAAACTGCTGTTGCCCAAATCAGTATTCCACACCTTGTGAAACAAATGGGTATGATCCACGCTCCATTAAGCCTGTTGACTGAGGCATATATAAGAAATTATGAAGATCCCTTCCATTTGGAATATAAAATAAATAAGTGGGTATTCTTGTATGGAAATTAGATTCCGAGCACCAGAAGGCAGTTATCAAAACTACCACCTTGCTCGGCTTCTGTAAGCTGGCCTGGTTCCTCTCACCCCCACTTGAAACAAAAGCAATACAGTTCTCACCCTGCTGTGGTTCTAACCAGACAGGGAGCTGTACTGACTGTCACTACTTAAATATGCATGGGTTTGATTGCCTTGTTGCCATAGGAAAATAATGCCCTGAGTATGTTAGTTATTTTGGTACTGAATTTGGAGCTGCTGTAGTGTAGAAGCAGTAGCACCCAAATGATCTTCTCTGCTACAATTATGTGTAATAGATGAGAGCCCAGTGCAACTTACTGCAAAAGGGAATTTCTTCAGAAATTGGCTACTTAGTGCTATGAAGACATTCCTTAGCAAAGAGGTGGTTTTCTTTCTAAAGGGCTGCGTACAGGCTTACTCCAAATTAACTACATTGAGATAATCACAATATTAACCAAATAAAAACAGTGTATATTTTCTGTATTGACGCTTGGGGTATCCTTTTGTGTCGAAGTTATGGCTACAGGCCTAGTATGGACTGTTCTGTTCAGTGCATTTTGGTTTGGTTTTATTTCCAAAGAGGAAGCAGAAAGGCAAAGTTGACTGTGTTCCTTATTGCTTTCAATGAGCTGGTGCTTTTAATTGGCTTGTAGCTTGGGACTCGGCTACATGTGCATTGACTCCTCTTGCTCACTGAACCAGTAATAAGCTTTCTAAATTGTTCTGCTCACTCAATTCTCACAGCTGACAAGAAGAGCCTGCAGTGCCTGCAGCCTGCCCGTGAGCACCCCGAGCCGTTCGTGTCTCCTGCTCCCATTTTTCAGTGGGAGTTTTTTTTTTTACAATCTTTACAAAGGTTTTGTACTCAAGCCTGCAGCCCTCACTTTCTGAGCATTGCATTGAAGTGGCTTTGGTGCCCAGAGAGTTGCTTGTAAAAGTGGTGTAGCGAATAGAAATTGTGGTCATCTGTGCAGCATGACAAGAAGTTGTTGGTTAAAAGGTGGCAAATAAGGCTTTAAAGCAGAGGTACTTGTCTGAGAACTTTGAAGTGGTAGCTTTACAGAATTAAATGTCTTTGCAGGCAAGGATGTGTGGGGTGAATAAGAAAAGACATGTTACTTAGAGTGGGTTCAGAGACTGTCAGTGTCAACACAAGACAGCTTTAGCCAAGGATAAGAAAGCGTGTTGATTTTTCAGTATTTCTTAGTTACAAAATTTATTGGTTTGTCATTTTTCAGGTACTTCTGAATGATGCAATATTTTCCATTTATAGTAGAAATTGTTATCAGTTATTTTTTTATTAAAAGAAATATACTCAACACTTCAGAAAAAAATACTGGAATTACTGATTCTATAAGAAGCAAAAAGCTGAGAATTCTTCTGGCACTGGAGGCAGTGAGCAAACTTGGAGGGTTCCAACTTAAGATGAGGTTAGTTCTTGCATTTAAAAAAAAAAAAAAAGTCATCTGCACCTTTATACCTCTCATGGAAAACAAAACTAGATGGAGTTGGAATTCTGAGTATTGCCACAAGTCTAGTTGTAACAAAAAGGGTGCTCAGTACATCATCTGTGTCTATCAGACAACAGAGGTACTTAATCAGCTACTTGGGTCCTTGAATCTTTTTAGATAAAAATAGGCAAATGTTGTTATAGTTTGGGTCAGGTCATTGAAAGGATATTCATACATGCCAAATACTTATTCAGACAGTTTCTGTGTCATGTTAGGGATATGTGTGTGCTAAGTTTAAGAACTAATCAGAAGTACTTTGTAAAAATTACTGTTCGGACTTTGCTTCAAGGTGGGTTCTGTGTACTGACATTAGTTTTGATTTTTTTTTTTTTTTTTAACTTCATTTTTACACACTTCTTGAAACTTAAATAGTCAAATATCAATGCTTTTATAGAATAGGATCATTATGAAGGCTGGATTTGGATTTATAACTTGCAGAATTGCCTCAGATTATTTTGATGTGCTTGGCTAGGCTGCTTTCTCATGCTTACAGTACTCCAGTGTGTAGCTGCAGGTCTGTCTCTAGCTTCAGAAGAAGAACAACTTCGACCTCTCCTTTGTGCCTTTTCCACCCGCACTGCAGCCTGGCTCTTTGCTCACCTTTTACCTCTGGCCCACTGGGAAGAATCAGTCTTTGGGGTCATACAGCAGCAGCACAAGACACTGGTGTTTCTTTTCCTATTCTTTCTTTTATAGACCAGGCATTTAACCTGAGAAAGAGAAAGTTATGAGGTCCTCCACAAGCCATATTCCAGCACTTAAAGCATGGCTGCAAAGTGGAATGCTCTGGATGGGAGCTCTGTCTTCACAAGGGGCTACATGGAGAGGCAAGGGTTAATGGCTACAAGTTATACCTCCAGAGGTTTTATCTTGATACAAGACATTTTTTCACAGTGAGAACTGTAATCACTGGAATAACAACACGAAGGATGTGGTGGTCTCTATCACTGGAAGTTTTAGAGATGTGACTGGACCCAGGGGGGCAGGGTGCTAGATAATTTCATCTGGGCTCCCTTTCCCATGAAAGTTTGAGCCAGTTAATCCTTTTGTGGTCCTTTCTAGCTTGGGCTGTGCTGTGGTTCTATTAAACTCCAACCTCACCTGCAACTTAAAAGGACAAAGCTGAGAAAGTGACAAGCAGATCAGATACTTGCTGTACCAAAACTGAAGTTCTGGAGTAAGACCTAATATGTGGTTTTTGTAAGGAAAGACCAAACTCTCTGTGTGGCTTGGAGCCCCTCTGGGCCAGGAGTGCCGGAGGAGGCTGGGGTGGGGAATTGGTGCAGCTGGCAAAGCCCATGGAGATGTCCAGACTACATTCCCCTGTGGATGGGGTGGCTGGGTGCCAGACTTCACTTCATGGTCCTCAGGAACGATGTGTGTTTTCTGGCTCAGGGTTTCTCAAAGCTCCCCAAAGCAGCAAGCATGAGGTGTGTGGGTTTGCTTGCAGCTAGCACGCCCGAGCCTGGCATCTGCTTTTGAGGAAGTCAGCAGCCCCTGTGGTTCTGAGGCTCCTCGGGGCAGTTTGCAATTAGGAGAAGAGGTGGTGGTGGAGTGCAGAGCAGTTGTGTTGGAAGCTTCAGGAGTTAGATGGGTCAGGTGTGGCAGAAGGTTTTGTTTGAGGTGTGAGGGTTTGAGGGCAGAGCTCATTTGGATTTATGGTGGGAAGGTAGGGGCCATGCCAGAGAAAGGGCATATGTGCTTAGGCAGGGCCTGAAGGCCAAGGTGATTTTTAGTTCAAAAAGGAGGGCAGGGAGAAGTCTCCTTTATTCATTTCTTCTCGTCTTTTTAATAAAGAGTGAGGAAAAGTGCAGAGCTCAGGATACTGCTGCTCTCTACAGCAGCTGGGGTAGGAACAGGTAATGATCAGTCACACTGGTGTCATCTCAGTGGCACTGCATATATAACCTGTATTTCTCAGGTGTATATAAATGCAACTTGGGGTTTTTTTGTTTTGGTTTGATTTTGTTTTTGTTTTTTCATAATAACACTTGGTAACATTCAACACCACTGAAGTTTAATGTTCTTTACACCACAAAATACTTAACGTGGGTTTAACATACTCATTGCTGCCCGTTTGGGCAAATCCCAGTCCTGTAGGAAGAGCTGCCAGGACACTGCTGGGCTGGGGAAGGAGGTTTGGAGGTGCTCAGTCCCGGTCTGCCTTGCATGTGGAGGTTGTGGCAGTGGATTTTCTGTTGATCTTTCAGATAACCTTGTAAATTGGTCAACATCCTGCCTTAGAAATTGTGTTAAGGGCAGGAGAGTTAAACAAGCCTGCCATAAAGTCTCTGAATAAACAAAACCAAGAGATCTTTTAAAATATAAATGTTTACACAGTGCTATTATTTTTCACTGCATGTGAGAAATGAAACTCATTTCTATGTTTTGTTTTTCAGGTTCTGTTGTCCCTCCTACCATATATATGTATGTGGGGGTAATAGATCTCTCTACACATGCATGATAAAATCTTTTTCTAAATCTTACTATTTAATCCTGTAAACCAATCTAAAATGGTTGAGAGGAAAAAGAAGTAGGAACTAATCCAGTCTTTGGCTGTTCATGTAATAGAGAACGCTTCCAATTGAATTTTTGCCAGCAAGAAATATAATCTTGAAATAATGATATAATTACTGTGTCAAGTATATATATTTTGCCTAGAAAGATGATATTTTTAGAGTGCTGCTCACTGATTCTTATGTAGAAATCAGGTTTGTATAAATCATGGTACTTAATTTTTTCCTAGGGTTGAAAGATAGAAAGCAATAAGAAAAAGCCTGCATTTGCTTCCAGTGAGAGGAAGGAAGCTCAGTTGCCAATGTCACTAGCTGGAGGTGACTTTGTCAGAAGTAATTTTGAGAGTGGAACTGAATGGTCTTGTCCTGGTTTGGGCCAGGATAAAGGTGATTTTCTAGTTTGTACTTTTGCTTTCAGCTAAGTTTCTTCTAAGTAGCTGCACTTGCTGAAATTAACAGCAAGTTTCTCAGACAGTGTCTGCTTCTAGGACTGATAACACTGGATGTTTATAGTTACTGCCAGAGATTGGTGTGCAGACTCAAGGACACTGCTCATCTCTGAGGAACATTTTACCCTGCAGAAGGAGTAAAGAGGTCCCACCTGAACCCCTCCTCTGGGGAGGCCCAAGACAAGGCAGATGCCAGAACTGACCAAACAGAGTATTCCATCCCATGCACATCATACTCAGTATAAATTTGAGGGATCATGAGGGTCAAACACCTTTCCTGCCCTCCTTCCTGACCCTCTCCTGCTTCCTTCCTGCCCTTCCTTCGCCTGTTCCCTGTTTGCTTCGGCATCCTGGGAGGATTCCGTCCGTTCCTCTGCCTGTGGTCCTGATCCGTGCCAGCCTGAATCTGTGTGTTCCTGCCTCCAGCTCCCGACTGCTGCTGACCCCAGGGTCCAGCCTGGACTTTCCCAGGGCTGCCCTGCAGCCTCCGTGGTGACGTGAGAGTTACTGGGGGAAAGGGGAGAGGAACGTGGGATCTATCTTTTCCTGTATATTTGTATATTTGTATATATTTAGTAATTGGAGAGGGGGATTAATAGAAAAATCTGTTACTCGGTTTCATTGCCGGGCCAGTGTTAAACTGTGACAGGCCTATATACATTTTCTATATTTCTGAGGGATGGTAAACAGGTGTGATATCTTCAAATAGTGTTCAGGAATGTTGTCTTTAAGAATATCAAGATGTGTATATTTGAGAGCTCTTCTTCACCATTATTCCTTCTCCACATTGGCTTGTCTGCTACAGTAGCTGTTATANCAAAAGTACAAGGTGATGTGTCTAGCAAATCCCAATTAAAGAAGTCCCAAATTTTTTTTTACAAATAACCAAATCAAGAAGACCTATAACTACATACAACACAACTACAGCATGTTCTGAAATTAATCAAGGTAGAATAAAGAGAAAACCTCAAAAACTTAATTTTGAAAATAGGAACTATTTAAGATGAAAATGAGAACAGCCTGCTTTGCAACCAACCCTGATTATTAATACTATGTACATCTAGCCAGATGGGAGACAATATCCTGCACAGTGCTGCCTTTTGGGAGCACTGCTGGAGATGTCAGGTTGAGCACACAGATTGTTCTCCCACCTGAAACAAAAGGGTAATTCATAATCTGGGTGTTGGAAAGAGTGCTGTGCCTTCACCCCCTGTCCTGTCCTGTCCTGTCCTACAGGAGCTGGGCAGGGTGGTCACAGCAAGGTGCTGGTAGTTGGGGCCATTGATGGTCCCATGCTGGCAGGGTGATCAGCTGGGGGATGCCCTGATGAGCAGGGATCCCAGCTGGGAAGAGCAGGAGCTGGGCTTGAGGTGAGGCTTCCCGAGATACAACCCAGCCCAGAGGTGGCCTGTGGCTGTCTTGCAACCTCAGTTTTTATGGCACTGATACCCTCTCTTTGCCAGAGGTGTCTGCAAGGGTGTTCTGCATAAAACTTCTCTTAATAAATGGGTTGACTGGTGAAATGGAAACGACAGATGGGTGCAAGGGCTTATTTCAGTGTTTACCTGTAATTCTTGTGCTGTACAGTAGACCTGTTACTGTGTGGATTATCAGGGTGCTTGGACCTAGGCATCTGTGGGGACTGTTGGGGGCTTCAAGCAGTGTGGTTTGGTTTTGGTTTTGCTTGCAAATTCCTTTGCATTAACCTTTTTATTGTGCAATGTCTGTGCAGTTTGTATACAGGATGAATTCTTAATTAGGGTTTCCAAGTAATGTTCAATATCTTATTGCTTGCTAATTTAGTTTTTTACTGCAAAACTCATGAGAGATTATTTCCATCAGTCATACAAACCTAATCTTCTGCTACACCCCAGTCATTTTTGAGATAGAACATGGTTTCTTCTTTTTTCCTGTTGTAGCAGTAGGATGTGTTATATATAAGGTAGATCCTGAGTAACTATATTGCAAACCAAAAGAATTGTCAAATCATAGAATGGTTTGAGATAGAAGAGACCTTAAGGATCAAGTAGTTCCAACCCCCCTGCATGGGCAGGGACACCTCCCACCAGACCAGGTTGCTCAAGGCCCCATCCAGCCTGGCCTTGAACACTGCCAGGGAGGGGAAAGCCACAACTTTCTTGAGCAACCTGTGCCAGTGTCTCACCACCCTCATAGTGAAGAATTTCCTCCTAATATCTCATCTAAATCTCCCCTCTGCAAGTTCTAAACCATTGCCCTTTGTCCTTTCACTACACTCCCATTCAATACCCCGACTTTCCTGTAGGCCTCCTTCAGATGTTGGAAAGCCTCTATAAGGTCACCTCAGAGCCTCCTCTTCTCTGTGCTGAACACCCCCAACTTCCTCAGCCTGTCTTCACAGGGGAGCTGCTCCATCCCTCTGATCATTTTAGTGTCTCTCCTCTGGATACACTCAAGGAGCTCTGTGTCCTTCTTGTCTTGAGGACTCCAGAACTGGACATGCTGCTCCAGGCAGGGTCTCACAAGAGCAGAGTAGAGGGGGAGAAAGGTTATTAAAAGACAGCCTTGCTTGAATTTATGGATTTTTTTTTTTTAATTAAATTGGTAGATTGCTGGAAGGAGAAAATAATTTATAACTTTATGGTATTTCTGAAATTGTGTTACATAATTGTGTCCATTTACACCTGCATTATAGAAGATAAATTTTTACATCAAAACTCCTTAAATTCTGTAGGATCTAGACTAGGAATTATTTGAAATAATTGAAGATGTTCTTGGAATGAGCAAAGTTTTTTTTATCTGTCTCTACTCTATAGCTGCAATGTTAAGTTCTGGCAGCCTGTGCAAGGTCAACAGTCTGGTTGTCTCAGACTTGTGTGATATTAAGGGCAAAGATAAGGAATGAAATGTAAATATATAACTGGCTATGGAATGACTGTACAGCAAGTTTTATTGGTACAAATGTCATAATAACTGAAGAACTGTCTGAAACTTAAACTTTTCTATTTTACTGTCTTGTGGCATGAAAAAAAATAAACTAGGAAAGAACAGTGCAGGATTTAGTGTTGACACTGAGGCAGGGAAGAATGATACACAAGTTGTAAGAAGTAAAATAGGATTTTTTTTTTCTATTTTTGATGCCAAGTGGGTGCTCTGGTGTGTGCCTTTGTCGGTAAACACCCTGTGCAGTGATGTCAAATAAAGCTACTTTTGTTTTATTTGCAGGATCAGCCAGGTTGAATATCCTTCCAATACATTTTTTTTTTTAATTAAAACCACAACTGCAACACATCAGAAAAGGGGGGAGAGTGAAGAACAAAGAATGAGGGAAAAATAAAAAGTACCATTGAAATAGAAAATACCACCTAATCTATGTACAGGCTAATTGTAGACTTAAAAAGTGAAGTCTAAACACACATTAGAAGAAATCAAGCTGACTGGCGTTCATCTTCCAAAGCATATAATTACATCATATTATACGTAGCTCCATTTAATGGTGAAACNGAATAAAACATGCCAAAATCCTGTGTCCAGCATTAACTTTAAAAATATATATATATACAGAAAGAAACAGAATTCTCAGAAAATCAATCTTTTCTGAGAATGCTTGAGAATCTGATAAATATAAATTACCCATTTTTCAAAATATCTTGTTCCATATGATATGTATTCCTTTAACAGTGCTCTTTATAAACTATCCCTATCCCTTCAGTTTTCCTTTCCCACCATAAAATTTTATTTTTTAAAACAGATCAACATATGGTAGATGCATATCTGTCCTGGTTTGGGCCAGGATAAAGGTGATTTTCTGGTTTGTACTTTTGCTTTCAGCTAAGTCTCTTGTAAGTAGTTGCACTTGCTGAAATTAACAGCAAGTTTCTCAGACAGTGTCTGCTTCTAGGACTGATAACACTGGATGTTTATAGTTACTGCTAGAGACTGGTGTACAGAGCCAGGGACACTGCTCAGCTCTGAGGAACATTTTACCCTGAAGAAGGAGTAAAGAGGTCCCACCTGAACCCCTCCTCTGGGGAGGACCAGACAAGATAGATGCCAGAACTGACCAAACAGAGTATTCCATCCCATACACATCATACTCAGTATAAATTTGAGGGATCACAAGGGTCAAACCCCTTCCTGCTCTTCCTGCCCTTCCTGCTTCCCTTCCTCTCCTGTTCTAAAGAAAACTTACTTACTGCCCACCCTATGATAATGTTCTTTACCTCTCATCAGAGGGTTTTGGGATTTATTTGATACAATAAAAGAGGGCAGAGACTAAATGAGAAGAGATGACTGTGAATTAACTTGTGAATCATACATTAGTATTGGGTTTGTAAAGGCAAACAATAAGCTTACTTTATGATGTATGTAATACTCGTGTGAATCACTGCAAATATGCTTTTGGATAATCCAACCTCAAGTGAAAGTTTACTATTCATGAAGGTTTTGAAAAGTAACACCAGAACTAATAACGACCAAAAATTTTGAACATCATTTTAACATCATCAAAAATGACCCCCAAAATGGCAGGATTTGATCTAAGAAGAGAGACTAAAGAGGGAGAAAAATCAACAAATCAAATCAGAACATGCAGTCTGTGACCACCTCCCTCCCAAACAGCAGGGCCACACATCAGTGGCAGAACTTCAGAGACCAAAAGCCCACAGCTATTGCATTTTAAGTTTGTGTTGTTTCAACTCCAGTGATGACAATGCAGTGGCATTATTTTAGTAATGTTGCATATAACCAATATGTATGTATTATGGATCAAACATAACAAATACAAATCCCCACAAAAGTTATGTTTCAATCTACATCTTTCTTTGGAGAAAGCTCAGCAGAACAGTGTTCAAAAGTGTTTATTACAGGAAGGGAGGCAGGAGAGAGGGAGTGGGAAACAGGTAAGACTTCATTCCAGGCACAAGATTTACTAACATCCTACAGGCAGAGGTGATCACTCTTCACCTAGCAGTGATAGCAAACATCACAGAAGGAATAAAGCAATAAAAAACTGTAGTCAAATAGGTTGCTTTGGCTGCCCTGGGTTAGTATCTTTCAGCTGTAAGCTAAGGGTTAAAAAGTAGTATCTCTGTCAACCATGACAAAGATTCACTCTGGGTTTCCTTCTCAATCTGACCTTGCTTTGCACATGATAAGACTAGGAATACAATCAGTCTTCCAAATCTCAAATACTGTCACCAGGATAGATTTCCTCCTATCTAGTTAGAAGGGTTACAGACATATGCTTCTCCACTAAGTGAAAAGAGTCCCCTGACTTATTTTTAATTCTAATCAGTACCTTGTTCTCCATCTCTGGAGATATTCAAAACCCACCTGGATGCCATCCTGTGCAACTTGCTCTAAGTGAACCTGCTCTGGCAGAGGGGATGGATTAGATAATCTCCAGAGGTCCCCTCCAACCCCTAGCATTCTGGCATTATGTGATACTTGTTTGCTTGTTTGTAAAATAGTAGTAAAGCAGAATATCAGAACTTGTTATTTTCATGTCTCTGAGGTTTTCTTCCATGTGCAGATTCTAAACCTTCTCCTTTTACAGCAATAATAGCAGATGATACTAAAATGCTGCAGGCAATATAACCACAAGCATATAAACACAAAGCACTAATTGTTTTCTATGCAAGCAGATCACAAAGATGTTTACCTGTCAAATTCTTGAGGTCAGGAAAAATTTATTAACTTCAGTTTTGAGTTTGGAGTAAAATAAATTTTTACAAAACTTCTAAGATCCTATCCTATACAATCTAACCTAACCAGAATTTAAATCTGCTGTGGGAATTTGGTATACTTTCAAGTATTAAAGAATGCAATGTCATATAGATAGACTGATGTTTCTAAAAGGACTATTAATACTACTTGGAAAATTTTAAATGTTCTAAATAAATTTATTTGTCATCCTCGGATTAGCAAGATCATCCTGTTCCTTACAATATTTCACACATTGTGTTATATAACGATAAAGTTTGTCATTTATTTTACGGTGGTTTTTCTTGATTTGAATTTTGAGTTTTCTCCAGCTTAAGATCTTTATCTTGTTCTCCCTCACGTCCACTTTAGACATCTTACCACCTTTATTACTTCTCTGTAGACCTTCAAAATAATCCTGTGTTTTTCAAGTTGTAGTTCAACAAGTATTAAAAACCTATGCTACTAATTCACCATATCTAAAATATGTGTATGCATTCTACATCAGCCCCCTAAATTGGCTATGGAATTAAGAGAAATTCTTAGGTTGGAAAAGATTACTTGCTTAGGGATGTTCACCTGACAAAGAGATACATTGCTGGTGAACATCTTGACTGCATCCCTATTGAATTTTGGGTGGTTGTAACTGATGGCACAATAGCCATTTAATTTTACCAGCTGCTGTCTCAGAGCAAAGCACGGAATACTTGCTTGAGGATTCCAGTGCCTCATGGAACCCTAGGGGCTTGTGCTTCTGCAGTCCTGTGAATTATCTTGGTAAAAAAAGAAAGAGGCTCCCATATTAGAAAAACAGTAACAGACTTGACAGAAAACAGCATTGATTTTTAAGTCACAATGCAATAAACACTTTGCACAGTCTAAGAATTCAAGAAACTCTTAGTTCTGACATGAGCAGCTCCAACTGTCTATCTAATATGTCTGTCCCAGTGAATTCTGAGACCCATAGTGCAGTTTATACTTATTATCCCAACAGGAAGCAATGTAGTTCACTTTTTACAGCCCAGAGTAATCTACCTAATCAGCTCACTGATTAACAGATAGCAGTGTCTTAAAGTTGAGAGCACTCCCTGTGCTACAAATTTGAATTAAATATCTATGATGACCAGAGCTAAAATTAGAAGAGGTAATATTTTCCTGTTCTCTGGAATAGGCACTGTGTGAGCTTACAGCTGCATTATTCCTTTTTCTTTTAAGAAAAACTTGTGTTTTGACAGAATGGAAAGGAAAAGGACTGCTCTGCAGCAGTCTCATTTCTGAAAGATCCTCCATAATGTAAGTTTTTTTTAACAGTCACACATATACAAGACACATGCCTGAAAGTAATCATCTAGGTATTGGATATAAAGGCATAAACTGGGAATACTTGTGGATTATTCAGTACAAAAAAACAAGGTTCATATTTTATTTCAAGTGATTTCTCACTAAAATATCTCTTGAGACAACAACTAATAACTATCAGTAAGAAAGAAGATGGTTTGTGTAAAGGAATATAGCAGGATCAGAAGAGATTTTTCCTTCATCACATATACATTCAAAGAAAAATTACAGAAGTTCACTTGTGTTCTTACAATAATATGCTTTGATAATTTCTTCTCAAATACAAATACAGAGCAAATATGTTGTAATGTTAAAAAAAACCACAAACAAAAAAACCTTCTATAATATGGGAGGGAATAGAACTGTAGAAGAGTAAAGCAGCTAAATGGTCAGAAATCCTACGAAAGGACACCTAGAAAAGAAGATACACAAAGCTTAAGAGCTGTTAGCCCTCTCTTCAAAAAGAAGAAGCTATCTCAAGTATTTACTAAATCAGAAAAATAAATTTATTTGTGAGGTTAACTAAGCAAACCAGCAAATAACCATTCAGGAACACAACAGTGACAGCTTTCTGCCACAGACATCACAGATCTTCTACTGTACTTTGAGATACCCAAAGAAGATACATCCTGAAATGTAGTGGAGATTATATTAATTTTGTACTATTTTTTACATTAGTATGGACATAAAACCAGGTTTGAGGTATCTGAGGATTCACATTACATCACCCTGCATTATATTGTTAGGTTCAATGACAGGCAGTCACATCAACATAATTGCACTTCCTTGCCTCTTCATGAAAATGAAGAAGACTCATGAAAAATCAGAATTTATAACAAAGTAAAACAGACAGAACACATATGTATTGACAACAGATTCACTGGGAGATACATAATAAAGTTTCTTCCATTATACAGAAAAATTATTTGTTGAGCTGAATGAAAACGCCTACAACCATCCTAAGTATACTGTTCCATTGCATATTTCAGCATGTTTTTAAGTAATTTTTCCTAAAATAACACCCTCATGCAAGTGCTCTTATTGAAGAACACAGAATTGTTTTAAGAGGCTTTTTTATTGTTATAGATGTAGTGCTTAGCAGTTCATCCCATTTGAAATAACATTATGCTTTTGTCACAACAAAAAGCTTCAAACACATTTACATCTTTGTGTATTTTCAGATACAATCATGACCCATTTCTCACAAGCACCATGAATAAATAAATCTTTAAAAAATAATCCCAGAATATTTCAAGTTTAAACTCTGATTTTACAGCCACAATCAAATCTCATCTGTTCCAGCAAACTACAGAGAATACTAAAGAATCAAGGTGAGCACTCCCATTGTAACAGGGTTATAGAAAAACCACCCTTTCCTTATTAGTTTAGATTTGGCCTCTGTCCCACAAACACTAGCTGCTGTCTGCACTATCCATAACCAAGAATTTCCTCAGCTATGATTTCAGTGGTAAAATATGCTGCCATCTCTGCAGCAAGCAAAGAAATTGAAAGCAGAGGAATCAGTATTGTTTACTTGACAGCAGCCATATTCTCTCTCATTTGAAAAAAGGGTGAGTGTGACAAAAACCTAATTTACTAAAATTTACTTCTACACAAATATAAAATAGGGATTCTTTTTGTCCTTCAGCATACCTGCTGAACCCTAACTACAAGAATAAATGCAGATTAGGTGAGGCCACAAGAAATGCTTCTAAAGTACCCACTCAAGCGTACCATTCATTCTAAGTAATCAGTGAAGATCTGCCCTTAATTCTGATGATCAGTCATCACAATAATTTGCACAGGCTGACATGCCCCAGATTTCAGAAGGAGTAAGTGATACAACCCATGTATTGCATCGTCTTTGCTATCAATTAAGATGCTTAAGTGTAGGCATAATACTGAACATAAAATGTACATCCACACCACACAGAAAGAAAGTGAATGCTCTTCCAATGAACTATTTTAGGCTATCAGTAAAATGGACGCTTCTGAGTATAGTATCCATCTTCACAGCCCCAGCCAGCTATTTCTGAGATGCAAGTTGTGGAACTCCTTGTCAAGGATACTGTGCATATTAAAAATTCGTACAAATTCAATAGAAGACTGGACACACTGATGCAAGGAAACCCATGAAGAGTTACCTAAGTACTGGAGAAACCATAGGTGGCTCTGGAATTCCTTGACAAAAGACCGGTGGAAACCTTATAAGAATTAGGAATATGTAGTGTAGACATTTGCTCCGCTCATTTACTTTTGGTACATAACAACGTCTTAGCTGATTTATAACCTCCTAGATGTTTATCAGAGATAGGATGTGAATACACAGTGAGTTGGTTTGTCAGTACATATGCTCTTGTGGGGCAGATTTTCCAGGGCTCTTTACCTGGAAAAATCTTATTCCCTTGCAATTGACCAATTTGAATAATTAGTATCTTTGTAATGGCTAAGACTTAGACTCCTAGACATCAGGATCAGCTCTTGGTTAGTAAAGAAACAAGCCAATTTCATGTTGTTTTTTTTTTAAAATCAAAGTGGCATTGCAATCCATAAAAAGTTTAAAAAGCAGTGTCCTCTCTTGCTTTCAGAGTACAGTTTACTTTCTCAATTAATCCAATAATCAAATGTCTGAGAAAGACTTTTCCCACTGACATAATCAAATAAAGTTTTGCCCACTTAATCTGAAATTAATGGAATTAAACTGGTACATCATTTCTCCAAGCACATACTTTTCAGTTCCTGTTTTTCCTTCAGCTCTCATGATCACTGGAACTGACGACACAGTCAGCTGTGGTTCACATGTTGTTTGCAGTACTATTTCATTCATATCTGAGTACTTCCATTGGTAACACATATCCCTAGCTTGTTTGTGAATGTCACTCTGAGCATAGGATCATGGTTCTCTTATCCCTTCTGGGAGCACAGCCTTTTTTCTTTAACTTTATGCCTCTGAAATACAGCACCCCCAGCCAGTATGTTCCAGCTGCTGTTGGAATTATGGAGACCTTTATGAACTTACTTTTAGTAACTCTGCCCATCATTCTTAGCCACCCATTCAAGCACAACTGCTGGCAATGCCTACTGCCTCTAGCTCTCTCATGGTTAAGCTAAGCCTGAAAACACTGCCCTGTGTTTCATCATTTGTGGCACTGCAATGAGATACAAAGCTATTGTTGTATTACATGCTCTTGATGCAATGTATAAATGTAGTGGAAACATTTTTTTCTAACTTAGATTGCAACTGTAAAGATTAAGGAAATTATGCTTTCAGTGCATATCAATAGTTAAAATCTACAAGGACAACTAGAATTATACTCCACTTTTTCCCTTCACTTTGCTATTATCCTAAAGCAAGTTAAGGTCACAGGCTTGTTTGTACATCCATTCAACAGAGGCAAAGTTAGCCAGCCATTCTAAAGTACATTTCAGTGCATCTGTTCAGATACCTGTAACCAGAAGCTTGTGAAAATCTAACTACTTTGAGACATCCTTATCTTCATTGTTTATCTCCTAAGCACTCCTTAAAACTTGATCCCACCAAGTCTACTCCTACACTTTTGTGTTTAGAATTCCAATAACCAGCAAGTTTCTCAGCCTGTGTTCTCTCTCAATTTAAGAGACACAGATCCAAAACATAGCCTTTAGTAACAGAAAGTGACACACTGCTACTTTGACAGATGGTTTCCTCATAGAAAGGAGCAGCCCTGCAGAACAGATGGCAATGCTCCACTGAACACTTGTCCACTGACTGGAGCACCTGAGATCAGACCATCTGAAAATGTCTGGTACAAATAATTACAGCCAAAAGCATAAAATAATTACACTGTCTTGTTATATATAATACATCTGATAAATTGAGAGTTCGACATTGGAAGACTTTAGTTCAAAAATCTCTTTGTAATTACAGATTAAATAGCTCTCCTAAGTGGATTGAAGACTTACCCATTTGTATGCAGCCAAAACATTCCTTTTCTTGCAATATAATCCTGTCTCAATGACAGAAATCATTTTATGTAACACAACTTTTAAGAGATTCAGCTACTCAGAATATTGAAAAAATTAATTACCTGTGATTTTCAAGTATAAAACTCCTATGTTCTTCCTGCAGTTAAGAGTGCCACTACTGAAAGAAAAAAGTGTGATTCTGTCCTGGTTTGGGCCAGGATAAAGGTGATTTTCTGGTTTGTACTTTTGCTTTCAGCTAAGTCTCTTGTAAATAGCTGCACTTGCTGAAATTAGCAGCAAGTTTCTCAGACAGTGTCTGCTTCTAGGACTGATAACACTGGATGTTTATAGTTTCTGCTAGAGACTGGTGTGCAGAGCCAAGGACACTGCTCAGCTCTGAGGAACATTTTACCCTGAAGAAGGAGTAAAGAGGTCCCACCTGAACCCCTCCTTTGGGGAGGACAGGACCAGATAGATGTCAGAACTGACCAAACAGAGTATTCCATCCCATACACGTCATACTCAGTACAAATTCAAGGGATCACAAGGGTCAAACCCTTTCCTGCTCTTCCTTCCCTTCCAGCCCTTTCCTTCCCTGCTCCCTTGCCTGGGAGGATTCCATCCGTTCCTCTGCCTGTGGTCCTGATCCGTGCCAGCCTGAATCTGTGTGTTCCTGCCTCCAGCTCCCGACTGCTCCTGACCCCAGAGTCCAGCCTGGACTTTCCCAGGGCTGCCCTGCAGCCTCAGTGGTGACGTGAGAGTTATTGGGGGAAAGGGGGGAGGATGTGGGATCAATCTTTTCCTATATATTTGTATATATTTAGTAATTGGAGAGGGGGATTAATAGAAAAATCTGTTATTCAGTTTAATTGCCAAGCCAGTGTTAAACCGTGACAGGCCTATATACATTTTCTATATTTCTGAGGGATGGTAAACAGGTGTGATATCTTCAAATAGTGTTCAGGAATGTTGTCTTTAAGAATATCAAGATGTGTATATTTGAGAGCTCTTCTTCACCATTATTCCTTCTCCACATTGGCTTGTCTGCTACAGTAGCTGTTATAAGCAAGGCTTCTTAGGAATCTGTACTTTGTTTTTAATTTAAGAAAACCCAACCCTGCAGAATGTTTTCTGAAAATAACTTTTAGAACTAGCTATGGTATTAAAGTTGAAAAGAATGATTTTCATTTCCCTGCTGTTGTTTTTCTCAGCTGCACTGTGCAGGATATTGTCTCCCATCTGGCTAGATGTACATAGTATTAATAATCAGGGTTGGTTGCAAAGCAGGCTGTTCTCATTTTCATCTTAAATAGTTCCTATTTTCAAAATTAAGTTTTTGAGGTTTTCTCTTTATTCTACCTTGATTAATTTCAGAACATGCTGTAGTTGTGTTGTATGTAGTTATAGGTCTTCTTGATTTGGTTATTTGTAAAAAAAAATTTGGGACTTCTTTAATTGGGATTTGCTAGACACATCACCTTGTACTTTTGAGATGCAGGTTTTAAAAGGAAAGTAGCCCTCATCGTTTATCTGAACTGTACTGGTGGATAACATGAGGTAGGAGTCTGCTCTTCAGCAAGTCTGTGTTTGAGACCTTCCTCCTTAGGTTTGTTTTTTAGGGTGGTAAAATAAAAATACTTCTGTTTCAGCACTCCACATCTGGTGACTCTTGATGACACTCCAGCCTTTAGTCTGGGGAAATGTTACTGAGCAGCACATCCTAAAACTCAGGAAGAAGAAGCAAGGTTAATAAAGGTGGAGGGGGAAAAAAAACCCAAAACATTGCTATGTAGTTATCTATCATTTTCTTCCATCTTCATCTGATCAATTCTCACGTGTCAGGCAGGAATGGCTGCTGGTTTCTTGGTGTGAGCATTATAAAGCATAACAGCTTTTCCTTCCCCAGCTGTTAGTGGCCCCTGTGCAGTGAGCAAATGGCGTCTGATTACTTGTGCACCAGCAGCCATCCCTACGTGTTAACCAAAGTTTTTATTTATAACCATCTCATGCATGAAAAATATTTGGCCCAGCATGATCATAGCCTTGGGTAGTGGGCCTCTATGGCTTATAAAGATAGAAGAATGTAATAATACCAGTTTTTTTAACACTTCCATTTTTGACAAATGTTCTTCACACTTTATAAAACTATATAAAAAAAAACCCCAACAAGTAAATATCGCCATAAAGTGTGTTTTGTTGTTACCTGAGTCGCATAAAACTTGGGCACACATCTGTGTTTCAGAATTTCTGAAACCTGGTATGCTATTTGCTGTTGAGAAAGCTATTATTTTATTCAGCTGTCCTCTAGTGGAGGGGCTAGTAGAATAACACCCTATTACTGGGGTGGGGTTCTTTTGTTGTTTTGTATGGTGAAAGATCCTTTTATTTGGCAGTGATTCCTGGAAGCAAGAGTGGAAAAGAGGGTGCAGGTTTTTGTTGCAGTAAAAGGTATAGGAAATGAAAAGGAGCCTGGAAGAAGGACTCTTGTGGGTCCTCTGCCTTTACAGAGCAGGCAGCCTGTGCCCCCATGCACAGTGCTGCCTTTTGGGAGCACTGCTGGAGATGTCAGGTTGAGCACACAGATTGTTCTCCCACCTGAAACAAAAGGGTAATTCATAATCTGGGTGTTGGAAAGAGTGCTGTGCCTTCACCCCCTGTCCTGTCCTGTCCTGTCCTACAGGAGCTGGGCAGGGTGGTCACAGCAAGGTGCTGGTAGTTGGGGCCATTGATGGTCCCATGCTGGCAGGGTGATCAGCTGGGGGATGCCCTGATGAGCAGGGATCCCAGCTGGGAAGAGCAGGAGCTGGGCTTGAGGTGAGGCTTCCCGAGATACAACCCAGCCCAGAGGTGGCCTGTGGCTGTCTTGCAACCTCAGTTTTTATGGCACTGATACCCTCTCTTTGCCAGAGGTGTCTGCAAGGGTGTTCTGCATAAAACTTCTCTTAATAAATGGGTTGACTGGTGAAATGGAAACGACAGATGGGTGCAAGGGCTTATTTCAGTGTTTACCTGTAATTCTTGTGCTGTACAGTAGACCTGTTACTGTGTGGATTATCAGGGTGCTTGGACCTAGGCATCTGTGGAGACTGTTGAGGGCTTCAAGCAGTGTGGTTTGGTTTTGGTTTTGCTTGCAAATTCCTTTGTATTAACCTTTTTATTGTGCAATGTCTGTGCAGTTTGTATACAGGATGAATTCTTAATTAGGGTTTCCAAGTAATGTTCAATATCTTATTGCTTGTTAATTTATTTTTTTACTGCAAAACTCATGAGAGATTATTTCCATCAGTCATACAAACCTAATCTTCTGCTGCACCCCTGTCATTTTTGAGATAGAACATGGTTTCTTCTTTTTTCCTGTGTTGTATGTAAGGTAGATCCTGAGTAACTATATTGCAAACCAAAAGAACTGTCAAATCATAGAATGGTTTGAGTTAGAAGAGACCTTAAGGATCATGTAGTTCCAACCCCCCTGCATGGGCAGGGACACCTCCAACCAGACCAGGTTGCTCAAGGCCCCATCCAGCCTGGCCTTGAACACTGCCAGGGAGCAGAAAGCCACAACTTTCTTGAGCAACCTGTGCCAGTGTCTCACCACCCTCATAGTGAAGAATTTCCTCCTAATATCTCATCTAAATCTCCCCTCTGCAAGTTCTAAACCATTGCCCTTTGTCCTTTCACTACACTCCCATTCAATAAGCTCAACCCCGACTTTCCTGTAGACTCCCTTCAGGTGTTGGAAAGCCTCTATAAGGTCACCTCGGAGCCTCCTTTTCTCCAGGCCAAACAACCCCAGCTTCCTCAGCCTGTCTTCATAGGGGAGCTGCTCCAGCCCTCTGGTCATTTTAGTGTCTCTCCTCTGGATACACTCAAGGAGCTCTGTGTCCTTCTTGTCTTGAGGACTCCAGAACTGGACACGCTGCTCCAGGCAGGGTCTCACAAGAGCAGAGTAGAGGGGGAGAAAGGTTATTAAAAGACAGCCTTGCTTGAATTTATGGATTTTTTTTTTTTTTTAATTAAATTGGTAGATTGCTGGAAGGAAAAAATAATTTATAACTTTATGGTATTTCTGTCATTGTGTTACATAATTGTGTCCATTTACACCTGCATTATAGAAGATAAATTTTTACATCAAAACTCCTTAAATTCTGTAGGATCTAGAGCAGGAATTATTTGAAATAATTGAAGATATTCTTGGAATGAGAAAAGTTTTTTTTTATATGTCTCTATAGTTGTAATGTTAAGTTGGCAGCCTGTGCAAGGTCAACAGTCTGGTTGTCTCAGACTTGTGTGATATTAAGGGCAAAGATAAGGAGTGAAATGTAAATATAACTGGCTATGGAATGACTGTACAGCAAGTTTTATTGGTACAAATGTCATAATAACTGAAGAACTGTCTGAAACTTAAACTTTTCTATTTTACTGTCTTGTGGCATGAAAAAAAATAAGCTAGGAAAGAACAGTGCAGGATTTAGTGTTGACACTGAGGCAGGGAAGAATGATACACAAGTTGTAAGAAGTAAAATAGGATTTTTTTTTTCTATTTTTGATGCCAAGTGGGTGCTCTGGTGTGTGCCTTTGTCGGTAAACACCCTGTGCAGTGATGTCAAATAAAGCTACTTTTGTTTTATTTGCAGGATCAGCCAGGTTGAATATCCTTCCAATACATTTTTTTTTTTTAATTAAAACCACAACTGCAACACATCAGAAAAGGGGGGAGAGTGAAGAACAAAGAATGAGGGAAAAATAAAAAGTACCATTGAAATAGAAAATACCACCTAATCTATGTACAGGCTAATTGTAGACTTAAAAAGTGAAGTCTAAACACACATTAGAAGAAATCAAGCTGACTGGCCTTCATCTTCCAAAGCATATAATTACATCATATTATACGTAGCTCCATTTAATGGTGAAACAGTCATTAAAGTGTTTTCAAAATCAATTAGAACAAAGTATCGCCTGCCAAGGATGTGTGACCTTCAGTTTCTGGCGTTCACCAGGCATTTATCTCCACTGAAGAGCTTTCTTTTTATCTCAGTATGCACATCCTCACCACTTGTGACAAGACTGTCATAGCATCAAATAAATCTGTATGCCAAAAAGAAGTGTGGCTGCATGATTAACATTGGCGTATTCGATGTGGTGACTCCCATAGGAGAAGCTTGTGTGAGTGAATTCAGCAGTAATTGTGAACCTTGGTACATTTATGCCACTGTTCACTGATACAAATAATTACTTTGTTTCCTTTCAGAGCTTGTTATGTTCTGTGGAAATAATTTCTTCAAGTACCTCTGTTATCAGCAGCTTTTTAGCTGAACAGTGCTAAACTGTTTGATAAACTGCAGGCACTCAGTTCTTCATTCTGCTTTTTATAAGTCACCCAAAACAAAATGCCCCTGAAAATTATTCTTCCATTATCGTTGGTCAGTTTATCTTGGCAGTTTAATGCCATGACACTGATTTAATCTTCTTTTAAAGTGCTCATTTTATGAGTTGTCTCTGTCTTTAAGCCTGTCAGTTTAAATGTCAGGCAATTAAATAGATGCTCTGAGAATCAGTACAGCATAATATCATATGCTTGTTTTATGAAACATTTAAACCATGTATTTTAATATGTGCTTTTTGACTAATCTGTGTCCTCTCATTTTTGGTTGCCTTTATTCTAAATGAGTTATTCAGAAAATAATGTACAGGGTAGGTATAGTTTTTTTTATATACCTAAATATAGGTGCATATAGATTTCTATATTTGTTGTTTTAGCAACTTCCATAATTTTTGATAGATTTTTCTTAAGTTGTGAGCAGTTTCCTTTTTCCCCAAGACCATCCATTGTGCTTAGCTGCAGCCCTTGAGGTAGAAGGTCCTTAAGGATGCAGGATCATCATACACTGAATATTCTGATATTTCTCAAGACATGGAAATAAGTAAGACCTTTGGCACAGGTTTGGAGTATCTGACTACAGTTTCAAGAATTCAGTAGTATGCTTTTCTTCAAAAAGAGATAAAGCATAAAGGATCTGTCTGTCATTTTTGTCTATCGTAGAGGATCATATTTGTCTCCCTATCCTGCTTTCTTCTCACCAGTAACTAGCTGTTAAAACACTCATTTAACTTCAAACTTGACAGAAGCTAGAGTTGAAAGGTGCTACGTTCCAGCAAAGATGGTAAACACAGGTGGTGCCACAGAGTGCAGTAAGAGCTCACACCATATTACATGCCACAAAATTCAGCCCTCTCAGATCCATTGTTCATGTCTCAGCCTCTGAGAGCACTTCAATAGAAACTTGTGTGTCTTGACAGGCACAAGAGAATTTGGTGTCTAAGCACAGACTCATAGGAAATGAGGTTTATTGATGCCCCAACAAAGTTTTTGCCAAGCCACTTGTTTGAAGAATTCAAGTTACCAGAAAAATAAGATTCTGTGCCAGACTTCCATATGTCTAAGAACAGAAGCTTGCTGTGCAAAGTGTTACAAGTTCAGGTGCAATAAATAGCAGCATTCATGTTGTATTCCCAGAGCTGTATACAAAGGCATAGAATAATAACGAAGTTTGCCTGTGAACCAAACTTTTCTAATATTGTGATGTGACACCCATACAATGAAAGCCTTTTCATTGAATCTTTTGTAATTTTGGTCAAATATAAACTGTATTTTTTTGTTAAAACATTTTAAATTACTTTCTGATGGTTTTGTGTAGTGTTTCCTATGTGTCTGGACACTGATGTTGAATCATTAACTCTAGCACACACTTAGGTGCCTCTTCTCCTTAGTGAGCTGTGATAGGACCAGAGGGAATGGATGGGAGCTGCACCAGGGGAGGTTTAGGCTGGATATTAGGAAATATTTTTTCACTGAGAGGGTTGTCAGGCATTGGAATGTCCTGCCCAGGACAGTGGTGGAGTCACCATCCCTGGAGGCATTAAAAAGGCATTTGGACCTGGTCCTTAGGGACATGGTTTAGTAGTTAGATTATGGTGTTAGTCAAAGGTTGGACTGGATGATCTTGGAGGTCTCTTCTAACCAAAACATTCTGTGATTCTGTGTGCCAGTGCTGGACTTTGTTCTGAATCAAGTCAGTTCTTCTCCAGATGGTTGAGGGCTCAACAGAAATACTCCAAGATATGTCATTATTTAAGCATTTGTATTTTCTTAAAAAATAATGGTTTGGGCCAGTGTCCCTGGTCTCTGCAATGAATTCAGGCAGCAGTTAAAAGTATGAGTGTGAGTATCTGTGCAAGTGCCTGTGTGTGTAAAATGGTTGTGCCAGGGGCAGTGCCAGCTGCGTTCCCATAGTCTTCCCCTGGTGCCTGCAGTGCCACAAATACTTCTTCGAGGGACTTGCCCAGAGCTGGGGCAGAGGCAGTCTTGTCATGGCAGCAAGAATAGCCTGAGAGTGGCTTAAATACATCTCTCAACTTCTCTTTTGGGCCATGAAGGTCACAAAAGAGGGCGAGAGGTACCTGTGCAAACTCGTGTCTCCCTTCATTCTCTGTAGCTTTTTCGCTACACATTAGATGAACTTGGGCAGAAGATCTAGGACCTGATATGCATGCTAAGCACTACTTACTGCATAGCTTGGTGACCCACTATATTTTAATTGGACTCCTTCAGTTAAGTGTGCTGTGAATCTGGGATTTTTTTTTAAATTTTTTTTTTTTTTGTGAACCATGACAGGGGTGCACTCATCTTTGCATATCATTTAAGCAGTCTGCAGACAGCTTAGTCACTTTGTACAGGTAGCTTTAACTTCTGTCTTATCCTTTAGTTTTATAGATTTTTGTAAATTACTGTAAAAGCTCCAAATTCTTACCCTGAGGAAAAAAAAAAACGCTTCCTCTTTTTGAGACTTGAAAAATTGGTGGATGCACAATCCCCAACCATCTCTCTTGTGTTGGAAATTTTTGGTTTGTGTAAAAAAAAAAAATCTCATTCTGCAGGTTAAGAGCTACACACAAAGTGATTTGTGTTCTGAATTTGCATAAACAAATAAGACAATTTGTAGTGGGTACTTGGTGAATAACTCTGAGAAATCACAGATTAAACACATTAGCTTTTTACCACTGCAAAAGATAAGAGGCTTTTAACATTTTTAAAGTACTGAAAATCCAGTTAAATGCTACTTAACATGGGGTCACATAACCCTTTCAAGGGATGCAGAAATGATCAGCCTTATTTGTGCACAAATCCATCTCTACGCTCTCCCTTGACCTTGAAAAATGCTCTTCCAAGTACTAACTTAATGTATGCAATGCTTTCTGCCTGTTTTCACAAAATGCAGACATTATCTTTCCCTTGTAATAGAGCAGGACTTAGGCAAGGTGAGCAAGAACGAATGTGTCTTCTTGTTAATACGTCTCATTGTCCCCTCACACTCCTGGACTCCTTCAACAGGCTGCACCAGCCCCATGCATAAATGAGGTTGTGTCAATGTTAAGCCAATCTCCACTTCAGGATATTTGCTAAGCAGCTAGAAGCTCTGAGCAATTGAGACCCTGTGA
Source organism: Florisuga fusca (assembly GCA_038090715.1). Lineage (NCBI taxonomy): Eukaryota > Metazoa > Chordata > Aves > Apodiformes > Trochilidae > Florisuga > Florisuga fusca. The sequence continues at coordinate 12,036,500 of JAAWXA010000004.1, read as the reverse complement.
CACAGTTTAAGAACTAAATGAGATTCTTGCTTTTGGAGCCCTGTCCTTTGGGGAGTGTGTGTTTGGTTTTTAACACAGACAATTAACATTTCCTGTGCACAGCGGCTCATGTTAAGTAAATTGTATCAAGACACGATCATACAGAGATGCTTTCATTACATACCAAGGGGTGTATGTGAATATAATATTTTTGCTCTCTTTGTCCAGGGCAGTGAGGTTACCAGCACTTGGTCAGATCTCAGCAGTGTCTTGAGTGTGAAACTGCGTGCACTGAGAGCTTCTTGCCTGGTGTTACTTGAGAGTCAGAAGCTCACAGCTAAAGGACAGATAGAAAAGAAGGCAGAAGTTGCAACAAGAACATGTTAGGGTCTTGATGGAAGACATAAAAGAATTAAATTCTCTGACAAGGTCAAATAACTGCTTAAGTGCAGCAGGAAAATTCATGTTCTGGATCTAAAACTGAAGACATTCATATCCCACCACTAAATGATATGATTTATTAAGAGTTATATCTAGGGGCCAAAATGGGGGCATTCAGAAGCAGGAGCCATATGGTATACACATTGGTAAAGTGACCAGAAAAACAGATAAAACGGTATGTCTGTACATAAAAAAAAAAAAGGTTAAAATACAGGCATCAAATTGTAAAAGCTGTTCCTCTGCATGAGGACTTACTGTGTGTGTTCCTAGAATGAATTGTTTTGGGTTTTATAATCAGTGGGTGCTTTTCTTCTCCCTGAAGTAAATCTATGTGAAATATTAGTGTGAAGCATAGGAAAAGCAGTATTTTAGCTCTCACTCCTAATCATAGTTAAATCTACAAAGGATGAAGTTCACTTGGTCATGTCCACTCATGGGATTACTCAGCTTTGCTTCACTTCTGAAGTTTCTGGCAGGTCACAAGGAAAACATGTTTCCTGCAGCTGATACCTGGTAGCTGCTTCTGTGGGGGGCAGTATGCTGGTTCAACAATGCACCAGACAGGGGTGTATTTTTCTTTTATTAAATACTCTGTATTCACTTTACCCACCACAATAAAAAACAAAAACAACAACACACCCTCAAACCTTCTCCAAATCCTTAGTCGTCACTAACTTAATGGTGGAGGTCTACTTTTCCTACAACTCAGAGCAAATCTCAAAGCACAGATCTCTCTCTTGGAGTTTCTGTCAGACTCCGAATCAGAGCTGAAATGAGAACAGTTTGCAACAGGACTCTGCAGAGCCATAGCTCTACATGCCTGTGTGGTGAATTGTTTCAGGTCAATGCTACATTGTAAAAATTGCCATGCCTGAAATGCTTATTTACCAAGCCTCTGTCCCCCCAGTGTGAGCCCTTTATTTCTGGGTAGTAACCTTGTCTTATCATTTCTTCAGTGATTACCCTTTTTTAAATTATTTTTCCCCAATATGACAGTTAATGAGAACATACTGACAAATCTGTGTTGCCATTTTTACTCAAGGCTCCACCAGAAGGCTTTCTGGTTCAAGTTGGTTTAGAAACAAGCTGTAGTTTTGTCATATCATGCTTTTGTACAGACAGTTTGACATGCAGATTAATTAAGAGTTTGATTATAGGGCTTATTTTTTGTCTCTACCAATTGGCTCATCTGCACTGTTACTTTCCTATGGAGGCCCATGGCCCTGCAGGCAAAGACCACAGAAGTGGAAGACAGAGAGCATGGAAACTTCTGGAACTTAACCTTAAACATTCCTGTGATCTCCAAGTTACCTGAAATCAGAGATTTGAAGTTGCTCTGTACTGGTGCTGCGAAAGTTTCTTTTTGGATAGAAGGAGCTCTGGCAGCAGAATTCAGGGACTTCAGCATCACACTCCAGGGCCTTGAGCCGGGCAGCTTGAGGCACTCCACGCTGCTGCCGTGGTGGGAATGTCACCTCAATTCTCCTTTTCACCACAAAGGAGAACTTGGAGATGGGGTCCTATCTGCTGGTGTGGTGGGGGCCCCAAGGGCGGTATGGCTTGGGTCACAAGCCCAGTGGCACTGAAGAGCCTGAAAACAGGAAACCCCAAATTTCCTGAGTGCTCCCAGCAAATTGCCCATCTTCTTCTGATCCTCATCTTTGATTACCTGGCTCCCGCACCCCGTGATTTTAAATTGCAACATAGGATGTTGCTGCGAAGTTTTGAGCAAGTGATCAGGGCTGTTGGCAGAGAAAAAAAAAAAATGGCAATAAAAGGAGTGGTGCACCTCAGCTGCAGGTCAGCTCCTTGCCCACGGGGGGGCTGTGCAAGACTGCAGTGGCTGCAAAGGCTTCCACCAAAGCTCTTACTACTTGAATCTGAAAAAGCAGTTTCTATTCACTTCTGTTTTCAGGCGCTGCAGCTGCCATTTGAGGGGGCAGCACAGCAGTGAAAAGTGTAAAGCCACTAAAGCGTTAATATCGCTGCTCTGTGCCATACACCAGCAAAGGCAATTAACTGGAATAGGAAATCGGTTTTAATGTGGGCTTAGGGATTACAAGCTAGCTGGAGGTGAGAGAAATGGAGACTTAAGAGTTTTCAGCTCTTTTGCTGATGCTAAAAATACCTGAATCTCTCAATAAAATGCTGTTTTTTCACTGAGTTCTGGTTATCTAATACCTAGTAATACATATGTAACATCAGCAGCTGTTGATACATAAATACGTATTTCAAGTCCAGGTACCTTTTTAATGAGGTACTGAAATGTGCTAGACCACACTATAGATACAAAGCTTTTACTTGTAATTAATTTTGGTGGCGGAAGATGTTAGAAATAAATTAATTTTTTTTCCATTTGTTTTCATTTTGGTGTGTATGTTCTGAAAATGTTCCGAAAATGATCAGGTTGAATTCACTGAGATGGAAAAACATAGTATATGAGTCCAAAACCACTTTCCTTAGGTAATTTGGGCAAAATAACAATGGTTTGAGGCATAATGTCTTAAAATAAGGTTTTTTCTAGCGAAGATCTTAAGGTGACGTGATCTAGCATTCACAGCATTTATAGATACCTGTGTTCCAACAAATGTATTTTGTATTTGTTACAATAGTCCCCAAGCAATAGGACCTCTTTCTAGACTTGGGTGGGGCATGCAAGGGCTTCCCAACCCTAACAGGGTATTTCTGTCTTTTCTCTTTAAACAAATTAGTTCTGCTGAAGTCAGTGAAACTAGTCTGTGCAAGCTAATAAATGCATAAATCCTAAATGCATGTTGGGACAGTTGCTGATTTGGAAGATACGCAGTGAGTGTATGCAAGAATAAGAAATTTCTGTTGTGTAAAAAAAAATTTGATTTGTTATATTGATAGTTTTGGGGGTTTGCTTGTTATTTTAGTGTATATTTGTAATGTATACAGCAACAACAGTTATTCCTGGTCAAAGTTATTCCTTCCATTTACTTTGAAAGTGTTAATTGTGAGTTAGAAGCAGTGTTTGGTTGTGTTTATTTCTCTTTTTATTCTTGTTTGGTTTGTTTGGGGGGTTTTGTTCAGTTTTTTGTTTTTTGTTTTTTTGTTTTTCTTTATTAAATTCATTCTAGAATGTGTGGTCTTCCCTTCAAAAAAGTTGCTGATTTGATTCCTGCTCCTTCACACACCCCCCCATCCTCCCTTTGAGAGTACCATGTGCTAGTGCACAGAATTGTTAAGGTTATTTACTTGCTCAGGGAGCAGGTTTGGAAAGGTTTGCTTTGCTTGGTCACACAGCACACACAGTATGTGTGCAGAATAACTCCATTATCAAGGTAGTGTTGTGAATGCATTAATTCCTTTTGGATTACACTCTGCTCTTGTTCCACATTATGAATCTTGTGTAGTTAGGTATCTGAAGAAGAAAAGGACTGTGTTGTTATTTTTGGTTTGTATTGTTGAAGGCTTTTTCTGATAGTATAATTAAAGTTGCTATCAGGCCAATTTTAAAAACCGCAATTTGCCCATATCTTAAAAAGTGCATCTTCATTTTTTTTTACACTGAGAATTTCTATGTATACTAGAATTTTTTGAGAGCAAGTTGTGGGGGAAAATACCTCAAATAACAGCAAAAACCCCAAACCCAACAAAACTCCCAAACCTCAGCTGTCCCAAGCCCCTCACAACCCCTGCAAAAATAAACAAACCAAAAAACCCCAACCCAAAACTAAAGAAGCCTCTCCAAAATACTGCTTAGACTCTTTTAGAGGGTAACTCTTAAAAGTCATTCATAGCTGTGAGTCTGATATTGTATGATGTAATTCTACTTCCCCAACCATAGGAATTTGGTCTCTTTTCCCAGGCACCTCTCAGCAAGACAAGAGGACACGGTCTCAAGTTGTGCCGGGGGAGGTTCAGGTTGGATATTAGAGAGAATTTCTTCACTGAGAGGGTGACCAGGCATTGGAATGGGCTGCCCAGGGAAGTAGTGGATTCTCCGTTCCTGGAGATATTTAAAAAGAGACTGGATCAAGGGTTGGACTTGATGATCTCTGAGGTCCCTGTATTATATGTACATATATACTTTTATGCGTTGTTTTGAAGTTATTTGGCCAGTGTATTGGAATGATTGCACTTTATGCAAACATACCAGTAGAATATATTTTGCTACTCTAATCTTTGTGTAAGTACAGTGTAAAGCTGAAGTTCTTGATTTAAGCAATTAAATTGGATCAGGAGCATCAGGCAGGTGTCCAGTGACACTTTGTGTCCAAGTCATTTAATCAGGGCACACAGGTCTCTGACAGCTTCTCTGTCCTCTCTTCCAGGCCACCTCCCAGACAATTAGCCTGAGGTGTCTGAAATGTCACTTTGTTTGGCAAATGAGTCTGCCTTTAATGACTTCATCTACTTAACAGCTTTATAACAGCAGATACCCATGCTGGTATTTTAATGAGACATAATGGGAAATATCCCTTTCTTCCTTTTCTGTTGTAGTTGAAATCCAGCCTGGAAAACATAAAAGTAAAATTAAGTAGCTGAAAGTGGAAGAACTCTGATTATACATATTTAGATTTTTGAATGTACTACAGTAAACGGCTTTTTTAATGAAAGAAAACTTTAAAAAATACAATTATGAAAAAAGAGAGCTGTCCACTATATCTTGCGAAGCCCTTGTGTTGTGTGTTGACTCTATCTGGAAACCTCTCAGTGACATACTGCAACTAAAATTTTGAAGTGTCTTACGCAAATACAAAGTGTAATCTCCATACAGGCACATGAGATTTTATACCTTTTCCACCCAAGTCTAGTCAGTAACTGAAAACTTGAATATAATATTTCTGCAGTCAGTAGTACCTACAGGGAAGCTGTGGCAGGTGGAAAAGTCTGTTCTTTACTATCTTAAAGAGCAGTCTCAAGGGAGAGAAAGCAGAGGTGTATTCTTCTTAGGGGAAAATAGTAGAGTTTGCCAACAGAACAGTGGATGTAGGTGCAAGTGATACCTTGGGCTCTCCTGGTCTGCTGTAGAAACCACCTTGCCACATCCCTGATGAGGGCACCCATTGGCAGAGCTGCATCCAAACTGGCAATTTCACCAGCTTGACAATGTCAGTGTAGATAACATATACTGCAACAAAGGTATAAAAATGTTGGATGGTGTCATCTAGAGTGGGTGAAGGTCTAAGTAAGTTAAATGTGGTCATGTAGGGAGGCCAAAGGTCTAGGTATGTTGAATACTGTTACATAGGGCTGGCCTTGGATTCCCCCCGACTTTCCTTCTGTGTTGGGATGCCTGCTATCAAGGGCTTTGATATCTGCTATATGTAAATAAAATGTGAAAACAAATACCATGGGATATTATAGAAGACAAAAGTGTACATGGATTAAACAACAATTAAACTAGCAGTTACTCACTCGGGTGCACATTTCAGGAGAAGAGGTGTTCAAGCAGCTGGTTGGTCCTTCTGAAATTTTCTCTCAGCTTCCAGTAACCTGATTGCCCAGCTCAGGTACTTGTTTTCTCAACCAGAAAAAGGATATGGATTTCAAGGACAGAGCTTGCCTTGTATCTCATCTGGACACTATCACCTTCCTCTCTCTTTAGCAATCAAGCAGCTTATGCAAGCGGTATGTGGAGCAGAGCAGAGTGTGTGTGGGCATGTTCTGGCACTATTTCATCAGTTTGAATAGGTTTGCTTTTTCCCATCAAAAAGGGTTGAAGCAGTGCTTAACGTGTCAAGTTTCACTTCTGTGGATTTATTTTGAAGTAACATTGAAGTGTTGAAATAGACCTGTCGCATTAGCTGCTGTATTACTGCTGACATTTTAACTGGTTTTAAGTTATGGTGTTTGTCTTTGTTAAAACAAGGATTTCTAAAGTCCTAGAGGAGCAGCTGGCCCTCTTTAGTAAAAAAATAAGACGATCTCAGGGAGTGAGCCCAGCAGTTAGACATGTGCCTTTTAGAGTGGGAACTTGTTGGAAAAGGAGCTTTTGGGAAATCTGGGAGTAGAAGTAGCAGTAATCTGTGTGTGTGTGCTTCCTTGCAGTAAAATCTTTGGTATTTCTTGGGCGATTTCCTTATTCTTTTGCAAGGCTGGGAATAAAGGATTATTACACAATTTTCTGCCAATGATTCCTTGGACTCATTACTGTGGCTGACAGCACAACCAGCCTGAATTTATGTCCTGACTCTAAAACTTGTCTGTTGCTTCACACCTTTCTAACTGAGGGATCAGAGGCTCGGCTGTAAACAGGAGGAAGGCTCAGGATAAAGCTGAGTACACAAACCTGAGGTCGCTTAGCCCCAGTGAAGGCTTTTTGATGTGGGGTTTTCTTTTCCATCCAAACCTTCTCCTGCCCTCTGCTGGCAGCTCCTGTTGTGAAGCAGAGATGGTGTGACTATTCTCATGGTAGAATTGTCTGTGCTAGCTTGCTGTTTGCAGTCTGCTTTACACAACAGAATTTGCATTCCTCTCATTAATCATACTTCTCGCCACAGGGAACTGCTGTGCCCATTGCATTTATAATGTGTTGTGTGAAGATTTGTAGTAAATACACTGATACTGTCTTTAGAAAAATCTACCTAAGGTATAAGCTATTACCTGGGGAATATTCTGTCCTTCAAAGCTATCTTTACTTTCAGAAGGCAAGAAAATTTTGGGTTTTTGGTAGGCATGACATGAAGTCAAGTACCTGAGTTAAAAAATACTAGTGCTGAGGATGCCTGTAGTATTTTAATGCTACCCTTGGTGCATGTATATGCATTTGATGCCTGTACTTACTAGATTGCATACTATTTTCCTCTATACAGTGTTTTGGCACACTGGTGTGTTGCACATGTAATAAGCAGCCATTCCACATATTTGTTGTTTAGCCTGTGACATAGACAGTCTGGAGTGCTGTTCTGAGATTATAGTTCTGTTTACTTTCTAGTTTCAGAAAGAAATTAAGCAAGACACACTAATGGACTTTGAACTTGGTTTGCCTCTTGAGGCTGTTCATCCAATGCACTGAATAAGTGAAGGGACATTAAAGGAAAGAAGTGCATACCACATGCGTAAAAGGACAGAAAATAAGGATTGTGCAGACAGTTGTGATACATCCTAATTTCTTGGTACCTGGCATTACAGCCTTGATCTTCTTTTACTATTACCTGGGTGGGGTTGAGACATCCAAACTCTTGAAACCTGAAAAATTTTGCATTGAATTGGGATAGCTATGGCAGTTGTGAACAAGGCCAGAGCTTTTAGATCCTCTCCTGTTGTTCTCATGAAACAGTCAAAGCAGAGAAGCAGAGATAAGCATGCTGTAGTTTCATGGAAAAGCACAATGGGGCATGTCTTTCCCAGTGCATTTTATAGATAACATGCTTAAAGCAGGAGAATGATGAGAGTCAGTGCAGGATTTTGTGAACTTAATCCTTAGGCATGCACTATCTTGCTGTTCCTCTCCTCATTCTTCCAGTTTATCCCCATCCTGGTTTCCAAATTTTAGGTTCCACTTCTCCATTTGAGTTATATCCCTTGCCACAGGAGACCTTAGCTCATTCCTCTGCTTGCCTCTTCCCTTACTCCAGCCTCCACTTGCTCACAAGTTCAAGATCCAGTCCTGATTTCACCTGCTCCGCAGCTTGTTGCCTAAATTGTAGGTTTCAAGCTGTTTTGACTTTCAGATCATAGAAAACTTTCTACTGAAGCTGTCATTCAACTATGCTGACCATAAGATTCCCCTTCTTGGTTACTTATTGCAGGCCCCTTCAACATAGCTCTGAACCTTCCCCATGGTTTATTTCCTGAGCCACCTCCTCTTCTCCCTGCTTGTCTTCCCTGACAGTAAATGGCAGCAGAGAGAACAAACAAGTGGACTAGTATGGAAGTAGGTTGAGTGTTTAGCAATAAATAGGTATTTATTTGACCCACAATTTTGAGTTGTAATTAACCAGCTTGGGAGCTATAATCTCGATTTTCCAGAGAGGCCTGGCTGCCATCAGGAAGCTGTCATCTGTGTGTGCAGGGGAGGATTAGAGATGCTGTTTCAAGGTGCTGCTTAGGGAAAAAAGCAGGCTGTTGTTCTCATGGGGGACAGCTGATACCTATGTTTTTCACAGGTCACAAGAGACCACCAAGGCTGGTTTTCAGCCTTCCTGCAGAAGAGTGCGTTTTACAGGAAGGAACTTGCTGTGAGGAGCCCGCAAGTTGTGAATTTTCAGGAAGAGAGTTGGACTTACAGTCTAGAGTAACTTGTATTTATCTGCTAAAATCAATGAAGGGGTCTTAATTATAATTCAGTAACTCAGTAGGGAGTCCAAATAATAATTGCAAAGGATGAAAACTGGGCTGTGAGACACTGCGCCTGTTTGCACTGCAGCCCTGCTAAGACACCAGGAGAGCCTGAAAACAGAGAAAGGAAGGCACTGGAGGCCCTGACAGCTGTTTTAAAAAGATACCATCCTTTAGCTGGTCTGTCAAGTCACTAGCTGCTGAGCATACCCGTGGTATTTCAGAAGGTCCATCTAAGGTCCATCTGGCTGCTTGTTCCAGAGCATGCAGGCAGGTGACCCAGAGGCACCTTGTGTGTCATGCTTTGCCTGCCTGCCTTCTAAAATTGGGCTTTTTGGTGTCCCGTGCTGCACAAAGAACTGTCTGGATCCAGGTCCAAAACGTTCTCAGGCAGTCTCCTCCCAAACCACTAACCTGCTCGTAGAAGACAACTCTAGAAGGAAACAAAGGGTTTCCTACCTGGAAGAGAGGGCAGGAGGGCTGCTGCCTCCTCAGTCTTGGCCGGGGCTAATTGGTGGTTGTTGAAATGGGCTGGTGCTGGTGGATTCCTGTGGGCAAGGGAGCTGTGGGGCTGTGCTAAGCCATAAATAAGAGACTCCACATATCATTACACTGGAAGAGGGCTGCATACTGCTTTTCATGGTTTCTTGAACTACCTTTTTCTTTTTTTTTTTTTTTTTAGCAAAAAAACCTTAAAAAACATTATTATTTGTTATTAACAAAAGTGTGTGCATGTTAATTGTATCCTTGTGGCTTTTCCCAAGAAAGTTTGAAGTTTTAAAACAACCACTAACAGCATGCTAGTTTGCTCTGAGAAGAGGAATCAGGCATTTGCACAGAGGAGCTGTGCTTGGAGTTTGGCAGCAGGTGGGAGACTGTGCTCAAGATATACTCGAATCCCAGGGTGTTAACCTGCTCATGTTCAAGTGTAAAATTGTTTTAGTTGGTGGAGTTGTTAAATGCAGTCGATACGGTTTATTATTGGTGATTGTTTTTTTAGTTCTTTTGGATGCTGCTTTGATCTAAAAACTGACGAAAGGCAAAGACTGGCAAAGGAGAGAAGAGAAGAAAGGGAGAAATACCTTGGTAAGATGGCAGGTGTATGTATTATTTATGCATATGTGTATATGTGTTCATAGGACTTTCTCCTGTTCTGAATTTTAAACGTTGTGGATCAGTCTGTTCCTAGTCTTTATCACTTATGTGACTGGTTTAAATTAAATTACAAAAAATGAATTAATCTATATGTTCTTTGATTTCCAGTCAAGCATATAATATTCTGTATCTGCAAGCTGACTTCTTTTTTAATACAGATTAAATGCAAGATTTTGACTGTTAATATTCTGATTTGTAAAAATACCAAATAAGCCTTAATAATCCTCAGGATAATATGGAAGATGTTTTGGTGAAACAGCCTCAATTTTAGTTTAGTAAGATTTACTCATATTAAAAGATAATATGGAGGTTTTAGGTATAGCATAAATCAGATACTTTTCCGTAAGTTTTAAAATGGTCAGTCTTTAAAGAGAAGGAGAAAAATTATTAATTAATTTCCTGAATAACATAAGCATTTGTTTCAGAGTTACTTTAGAATAGTCATGTTTTTTATCTACTAATACCTCTGGGGTAATATTCAGGAAATTTTTAAACACACACACACACACGTGGGATGTGTATATACACAGTTAATACATATGATCAAAATTAACTGTTCAACATCGGGTTTGGGGTTTATATATATAAATATTAAAAGTCTGACAGTACCTATCAGAAGAAATCGTTAGTATAGGATGATTTTGTATATTTTGAGGAAACTTCAACTAAGCCAGTATGGACTCTTCTGAAAAGAATCACAGGTTAGCAATACACAAAGAGAGAAACTAGTGCCTGTTCTTTGACAAAGCCTGAGGCCTGAGACCAGTGAATTTACGTTTTTTTATTACTGTGGGCTTGGTGAGAATGATTCCTTTTGGTAATTCATGTGAAAATCTACTAGTGCTTAATACTAAATCTCCCCAGAGTTTGTCTATATGGGGCTTGCACCAGCTTGAGTTGTAGCTTGCAGCTCTTCCAGGCATACTTAGTCCAGACTAACTCTTCTGTCTTCTTGATTATCAATTCTTTGCTGGTTCCTGAGAAAGTGACATGACAAGTAGATTGGAAAGGACTTGGATTAAAAGCAGCAGAGGAGATGGGAGGGAAACCGAAAGCTGGAAAATCTGGGAGTGGTTGGCCCAAGGGATCTGGAAAGTGTTGGCTGCAGTTTTTGTCTCCAGACATCATACATGCCTTCCAGAAACACTTTTTATTGTTAAAACCATTTCTAGAGTGGGGAGCTCTGGGTTTTGGTCACAGTTTCTTTGTGGCAAATTTCTATTTTAGAGGTTCAGAAAAAAAGCCATGAGTTCCCCTGGAAGACAGATCCTTGTGCAGCCAGCAGGTACTTGGCAGCAATCTGGGATGACCTTTTCACCAAAGCCAACATTCAATAATCAGTGGTGTAGTATCCCTAAATTACAGAACAAGAACTGTATGTATGCCCATGATGACAGAATGGTTTGCTTCTCTGTCCAGAATCAGCTGAAGGTTTCACCTGCTTACTCTAAAGGTAATCTTAACCCAGTCTCTAGACACCTCACTTGATTTTTTTTGTTTTTATCAACTCCAACGTGCTGTTTTCACCTGCTCCACCTGACATTGCTAGTACTTATGAACAATTAGCTACTTGTCACTTGTTTTCCACTCTTTATCTGTTGAAAAGTCTGATTCTTTATGCATACAAGTCTAGGCTTACCTGCAGCACTGACGCCCCTCTCATAGTGCCCTGTCCTGTGGGGTAAGGAATACTCAATTCTCAGAAGACAAAAGAGGAAAAACCCCGTCACCTGTATTTCTAACAAGAGTAAGGTAGAAGGTGTTCCGTAAAGCAGGTTGGATGTGAGGAAGAAGTGTTTTAGGAGGATTCAGTATTGAGGGAGAGAGAAATGCAACTGCTGGAAAAGGATCTGTTGTTGTAGGGACTCTGGCTTTGAACAGAGGCTGTGGGAGTGGAGTGAGGCTGAGGGGCTGAAGGTGGCAGCTGTGGTTGAAGAGCCTGGGAACAGGAGCTGAGGGAAAAAAGTCTGATCTGAAAAGGAGGAATTGAAATAGCTGGGGCGAGAACCTAGGACAGATGGGAAAATACTGAGAAAGAGTTAAAAGTGCAAAACTTTGCTGCACAAGGCAACAGGAACTGAAAAAGCAGACTGATGCTGAATAAAGTGAGCAAGATGAAGGATTAGCTCTTGTATAAACAGTGTTAATTCTGGTTTTCCCTAACTTTCAAGTTCTTAGCCTGGCAACTGTGAGAATATTCCTCCTTTGATATCGACTGTGTGTGTGTTGGTATGTGAAATTACAGGCTTGTAGGCATGCTTACTGAATTCCTCTTCCCTGTCTTTTTATGGAATACACTTGCATGAAAAGTGGATTTCTTCTCATGATTTGTCACATTAACTTCTACTACTTCTCCTCCTATATAAACCTGAAGCAACAGTCCTGTATGTAATGTTGCAGTCTGAAGTTCTGTAACAATAGCTTAATGTCTCAAGAAGATTATGACTCCAGTTGGAATGAACAACTGGGCAAACCATTAATAACAGAAGTATTATTTATTTTTTTTTACAGGCAGAGACAGAAGTGAATAATAATGTAGGACCAAATTATCAACAGAATGGTGTATTTTCAAAGCTCTATAGAAAATGTAGCATATGTTTTCATGTTGTTTTCATGTGTTTAATTTGAAGGCAGCCCGCCTTCAAATGCATTTCAAGGGCTTTTGCTTCAACATATATAACTGATTCAATTTAAAACCATTTGTTATATCTGGAAAATGAATTTGGCTTTAAGCTACAGAGGTTTCTGAAATATAGACAAAAAAGAGTTGAGACTGTGTGCAAAGAGCTTCCTTATTTCTTTACTGAGAAAATCACTTGTATTTACTAATCATTCTAGCATTTCTGTGCACTGTTTTTTTTATCTTAGTGGACTAAAACCCTGTGTACTTTTATTTTTTTATTTTAATATTATTCAAGTAATTTTATCAAGTAATTTTAAAGCAGAAGATTAGCATAAAGTGAGATGCACCTTTTTATCTGCTTCAGCTGCTAGGGAGCAGCAGATACTTGAGAAGGAGAGAAGAGCAAAACTTCAATATGAAAAGCAAATAGAGGAGCGATGGAGAAGGCTGGAGGAACAGAGGCAGAGAGAGGAGCAGAAGAGAGCAGCTGTTGAAGAAAAGAGGAGACAAAAGCTTAAAGAGGAGGAGGTAAGCTCCACTGGGAGATATACAGCAGAGTGACTCTGTATGGTAGCATTAAGCATAGCTGAATATTGACATGCATTAAATGGGAATTTATTTTATTTTTTTTTTTTTTTTTCCCCCCCCCCTGAAACATGTAGGGCATTTGCTTCAGCTCCAAACAGACATCACTACTCTACTACTGTTAATACATCAAAAACACTTTCCAAAGCTTTTTTTTTGTCTTTTGATTTTTGTCTGATCTCATGGAATAGTCATTTATTTATGCTAACATATCTGGGACTCTGAGTGTCAGACAATAAAACACCAGCTTTCTTGAAGGTGGTTCCATAAAAGGGAGAATTTTTTCTTTACTCTCCATGAAATTCAAATAAGTTTATGAAAATGTGCTGTTTTGTTTTCCTCAGTGGCATAAAATCTGAAATTTTTACTTAGTGAAGAATATAAGCTAAATTACAGTCCTAGCACAGACCAGGATTAATCATAATTTTTGAAGCATTTTCATATCCTTCCTCTCTTCTGCTCTCATGCTGAGAACATTCAAAATTCTTTTTTGCTCTAGTGAGTCCAATTTCTGATGCAGATCTCAGAAGGCAGTGTGTGTATGTCTCTCCACGTGACATCCTGTAGAAAACATAGCACTGCAACTGATGAAGAATTAATGAGTTTTGGAAAAGAGAGCAGTGGTTTTAAAAAAAAAGAAAAAAGCCAAAAGAAAAGATTTCTCTAGTTCCTAGATAAAAATACTCTAGAAATCCACAGTTATTAACCTTTCTTTTTTTTCTGCCCCCCATCTTTTAATCAAAATATCTTTGCTAAAGAGATAAAACATGTCTGCATGGGATCAACATAACATACTGCTGTCCACTGAAATTTTTGTATTTGATTTTTTTGCTTTTAATCTGGAGAGAAGATTATATCCTGCCACTCCTTTTTCAACTGTGATATACTGACTGTGGCTTTTGCATAATAGCTGAGAATTTATTTTAAAATATTTTGTCATGTGGTTTGTTTCAGATTTTGGTAAGAAAAATGGCAATAAACTATTAAAGGGTAGGAGGTCTCTTCTGTTTCTGTGGTAACAACATTGACCTGACATGCTTCTTCCCCAGTATTTCCTGCTGTGATAACCTTTTGCAGTTAAGCAAAATTCATCTCCTTTATGGGTGTTGTAAGGGAAAGTGACAAATACAAAAACATCCAAAACCCTGTCCTCAGAATTTGGGCTGGAAATCTGGAAATTGTCCTGTCTACATTGACTGCAACTTTCTTACCTGTAGAGGTCTTCAGTAGTACTGCCTTTCCCTCCACCTTGCTTTTAAAACTGCCCACTTCCTTTAATAAAAGCAGGTCCTGAGCCTTGAGGAAAGGAGCATGTTTTTGTTCAACAGAAGCTATTAGAAGAGTTGCTTTTAATACTAAGTAGCAAGTGGCTTCTGGGACTGGATAAAATGAAAGCTAGCTCTTGTTTAGGTTCCCTTTCCCTATCTTGAACTTGAAAATACCTTGCAAATTAATAGCTTTGTTCCTAGGCTATGAGGAAGTCTCCATAGGAGCTGTGTTTTTCTTCTCTTGTATTCCCTTAGACAATATGAACATCACTTCCATGGGCCATATCAAGGGTGCTAGTGTGAATAAGAGCAATAACATCCATCTTAGTCAATGATCTGTTTGTAGTAAAGACATCGGATTGTGTTAAAAAGGAAATTGATAAATTTAGTACTGATCCTACTAGCATACTAATGTTTAAATGAACCACTACTGATGGACAGCATCAAATTTAATCCAGGACTCAGACTGTAAAGATGGTGTAACAACTGCTAAATAGAAAAGAATACCCTGTCCCATTGAAGGAATGGTTTCAGTGCACATGCACTATTGTTACATTTGTTAAAAGTGTGTACTTAAACACAAGAGAGTGAAAAACTCTCAAGATGTTACAGCATTAATTACTTATTATATTATGATTCAAAGTTAACTACTTTTTGAATTATAATATATGGAAATAGTAACGACTTTCTAAACATCTTTTGGCCATTCACAAAGCTAACTGATAATATTGGGAAACAGTGAGCTGCTTGCATGCAGTGCTGTGGAGTGAAGAGAAAGAAGGAGTTTGGGCTCTTTTAGATGTTTGTATTTCAGGTAAAAGGCAGATTGGTTTAGCATGATTTGCACAAATTATTTTAAGTCATGATATTTGCAAAATAAATTTTTTTCCTTGTTTTCACATCTGTCTCATTTTACATAGAGAAAATGGAACTGCTTTAGTCAAATTGCTTGTATTCTCACTATTAGTTTTTGTGTTTGGTTTTAGTAATTTTTTTTTTTTAATTCAGACTGCAAATATTTGTTGTGTTGCTCTAGTCTGAGGAAAACCTGGATGAATAGCTATTTTGAAAATAACATGAATATTTTAGACACTAGCAGTAGATGGCTCTCTTTTTATGGTTTTGCTCATTCCTAAGTTAACCTAAATACACGGCTTGTACTTACAGTTTTTTATGGAGCTCACTATATCTTTAGTGTAGAGATTATTTCCTCTATCTATAGCTGTTAGAGTTCCCAAATAAAAATCATGTGGATAGTTTGATATGCTTTTAAGAAGGTACTTCATCTATAAGATTGCTGGTCCTTGCTCCATGCAACATCTAAAAAAAATAAATAAATACAAAAAACCCAAACATAAATAACCTGGATAATTGAAACTTGACCTTCATCTTTTTGTATTAATGTATAACAAATTTCATAGATATGGGAAGAAAGAAAGGAAGATTCTGTACACTTCAATGAGAAATAAATGGGAGGGTAATTTTCCTTTGTAAAGAGCAGGGATAGAAAGGGATGTTGGGACAAGACATAGAATGAAAAGAAGCAGATTACAGAGAAGAACTGGTGATGAAATAGGAGGTGAGATTTGGAAGAGAGTAAGTACAAAACAGGGACTCAAACAGAACTAAATTCATGTTGAGAGGTTGGAAGTTAAGGGCAAGAAATGTGAACTTTAAATGCAAAGCTGGCACACACAGGTTTCAGGCACAAAAATTTCATGAAAGAAGAAAGGACTATAGCAAACTCAGTAGAGGGGAGTAACTTTGCATTCAGAAACTGGAAGGTTGCTTTCTTTTCATGCCTGAAGTACGGATAAGAAGTGATAGGATATTTAAGACTGGAGGGATTTTCCGTGCTGTTGCAGAAGAGGCTGAGCTTCAGCTGTGCGATACTTCATGCATTTGCTCTGCAAGGGAGAAAAAGGAAGAGGAAAAAGCCAAAGAGAGCACTTGCATGCCTGCCTGGGCACTGATGGCACTGACAAGCCAGAAGCAGGGGTAAAAAAGGGGGAGAGAGGGCAGGGAAGCAGTTGCCTGCTTTCAGTGGTCTTTGGATGATGCTCCTTAAACTGTGAGCTAAAGACACGGAAGGGAGACAAAAATTAAATGAGAGCTCAAAACACATGACCAAGAGATGATCTTCCAGGAGATGACAGAAATTGTAACTATGTCTCCTGGCCAAAAGGTAACAGGGACAGGAGAGCTGATAATGATGGAAAGCATATGTGAGAATTGCCTTTTTTCATGCTCAGCATAGAGCGTAATAATGGAATTCTGTATGGTAAAGTGATTTGTAATAAAATTAAGAGAGCTTAAAGGTAGTGGCTTGCTAATTGGTAGCAGAGTTGGATGAGGTGGAAAAAATGAGGTCAGAAATAAATTACTGGAAGTCACGGTAGAGAAGAGAATCTTTTAAGATGTGAAAAAGACAAAAGTGTATTGCAGATAACCAGAAGATGAGGAGAGGGCATCTGGGTTTGGAGAAAGTGACCATACATATAGCCCCAGGAAGGTAATACACAGTTTGCAGGTATGTGCATAAAAGTTCCAGGCACAGTAGTTACTCGAGGTGCCTGATCTTAGGTTCTGATCTGCTGAAGAAGCTTCATGAGAGACAACAGGCTCAACATCAGTGCAGAGACTAAAGGAGACATAGTAGAACAGAGACTGAAATTTTTTGGAAGGGGAATAGGAAGCCTTGACCAAAGTCATGAATCAGTGAGAGAAAGCAATCTGGCTAAGAGATGCAGGGGAGGTTTTCTGCACGGTTGATCAGAGCTACTAAAAGGTATTGGAGACAGAGCAGGGGATTGACATAAATTAAAGGGGATATGATGAAATCATAGAAACTTGTGGGATCAAGAGTTTGAAGTGAATGGAGTAGGAGTTTTGTACTAGACCAGAAAGACATGGTGAAAAGTAGCAAGTAGGACCAAAAACAGTAATAGGATCAAAGGGGTAAAATCCCTTAAAGGCAGGAGCTGGAGGCAGCATGAGTAGACTCATCTTTCACAGTAGGTGTTGGGCAGCTGAAATGTCAGGGTAAAGAAGTTGCCAGTTGGAGGAGGAAAGGAAGAGGGTGCTAGGTGATGAGATGGTGGGTGGGGAAGAACTGCTTAAAAGGAGAAAAAGGTGCAGAAATCATTGGTAGTTTCTCAGTGGTTTATTGTTGTGGCAGAGGGAGTAGTTAGGAACAAAACTGAGTGGAGGTCTTTGAGTAAGAGGGAGGAAGTGTTGGAGAGGGAACACGTTCCTGTGTGATGTGCTCTAGGTGGCCCTGCTCTGGCAGGGGGGGTTGGACTAGATGATCTTTCGAGGTCCCTTCCAACCCCTAGGATTCTATGATTCTATGATTCTATGAACAGGATTTGGGGAGATAATGAAATCTCCTTCTTGTTCTTCCACATCTGAAAATACTAACTCATCAAGCCACAGAAAAGAACGTGGGTGTGGGTGGAAAAAAACATAAATCTCAAAACAGCATGATCTGGGCGTGCACTAAAAAAAAACCCACAGGAGGAGGAGAAAAAAAATCAGAAGCTCTTTAAAGTCTAGACTGTAAAGGATGTAGTGGAAGAAAGAAGGGAGTGTTTGTAAAAATAAATAAATAATTTAGACATCCTGCAAAGTAACCCACTTTGGGTTTGAAGTGATCATTTATCTGCGTGGCTAGGAGGAGCCACTAGCATTGCAGCATTTTAGCAGTGCTCAGGAAGGGATGGAGAAAAATCCTGAGGTCTGCATAGACAAGAAGGAGTTAATGCTTATCGAGCATTATTCTGATACAAATTAAGTCCACAGCACAGCAGCAGCCTCACCAGCAGGAGCAGATGCTAGGCAGTGATGCAACCTGTGTTATTTACTTAGGCCTCTGTAGTGACCTCAGTGGCTTGCAGACAAAGGATACACATCTCTGGAGGTAGGTAGCATGCAAATACCTTCTTTATTCAGTCCTTTTTCTTCTGTTGCAAGCAAGCTCCTGTAATCATCTTGCATGGAGCAACAGGGGAACTGTGTATTTTTAGCATGGTTTCAGAAGGAGGAGGGAAAAAAAGCCCTCCAAAGAACTGATTCAGATTTTGCTTCTGGTTTTGTACCAATACAACCAGGAACGTTTAGAAGCCATGATGCGCCGGTCCCTTGAACGCAGCCAGCAGCTGGAACAGAAGCAGAAGCGATGGTCTTGGGGAGGAGCACTGGCTGCAGGCTCAGGAGGGAGAGATGGTAAGTGAAACAGGCTGCCTGCAATGCAGATCTTGAAGTGCAAAATGCATGAGGTCGTGGAGATAGTAAGGATGATGCATTTTACAGTTAGGGTGGTACTGTAGGGGCCACTGCCTCGGGGCGTGAATAAGTGCTTTGTAATTGCTTGCCAGCCTTGCTTTATCTAATACTTTCTGGGGAGAAAGGTCACTCCTAACTTTAGGGATGTAAATAATTTTAATAGAGTAACCAGAATCTTTCTGAAGGATGCTAAATACTAAGATGAAAATTTATACTCACTGTATAAGATTTTTCATTACCTTATTCTCTTCCTCCACGTTGTCTTCACACACATACAGTTAGCAAATAAAATATTCACTGAAGGACTTGAGTGCTGTCTAAGCCTCGCAAAAGATGATTTATTTTTGTTTGGTTCTTCTAAAAACCTGGTGAGAATTTCTAGATAACTATGCTGCTAGCATATGCAGTTTAAATTAGGTTTTGTTTTTTTTCTCCCACATACTTTTAGTTGCTGCTCTTTTTGATTTCGCTTCAAAATAAATTCTTTTGATTGCATGATCAGTCATGTACTGCTTTTATATTTCAGAAAGATGCATGTTTTCTGTTGTGAATCAGTTAATTTGTTTAAATTTGTCATGTTTGAAACTGATGTTGTGGGGAAAAATATCCATGTTTGGGTGATGATGAAATGTGACAGTTACTCGTTTTTAAAAAGTGTCTATACCTAAACTCCTAAAAGGCAAACTGTTTCACATCATAGTTTTCAAGGTTTGCCATCAAAAAAGCTAGGAAATTAAATATATATTATAATAAAAGTAGTCTTTTATATTTTGAGAAAGAAACTAGTTAGTCTTCATGATGGAGTTTGTGCTTGATTCCACCTCCCCCAATTTACTCGGTAATTGCTTTCACCTCTTTTTGCTCTGATTTCTCTGCTGTGTAGGTGAATCAGAAAATACCCCACCCCCTGTTCTAGGTTTAGCTGCCAACACCCTTCCTCCAGACCCTGTGACCTCTACTGCTCCTGCTGATTCCTTCAATGGTATTTCAGAGAATCACAGTACCACTGTGTCTTGTTTGTAACTGTTCTAATCACTGTAACCCATCCACTGATCTTGTCCTTCCTAACCACTGTTTTCTTATTATTTTCAGTCTGGTACTCAACAGCATTACCCTTAGTGGTGTGGACCAAATGTCTTTTTAATTTCCTTTTCATTTTGCCATGGTGGAGCAGTGCATGCCTCACATTCCAGCACAGTAGAGGCATTTTGTGGTTTCCTCACTAGGTTCTACTGCTCAGATTCTCATCTCTGTTAATTCTGTGGGTGCTCTGTGTTCGTGTGTGTGTGTGTAAATACAAGTAAGCATGTACCTGACAGTTCTAGTGGACATGCACAGGTGCAGGTGCTGTTTAAAACCCCACAAAATTCAGCTGTACAGTAAGACAAAATGTGTTATGGAGATAGTGTTTCATCAAAACAATCCTCTTCTTCCGTCTCTAGGGCCTTCTACATTATTATAAGAGCAGGCAAAATTGGTATAAAGAGTGCCATATAAAGCTATGCTTTCAGCCTCCTGAATTTGATTTTGGCCAAGCTGGTGTTTTTAACAAACTCAAGTAGCTAGCTTTGTTTAGACAATCATTTTTGTTCACTTTTATATTGTTATCTTTTTATTATTATTATTGTTACTTTATATTTTTCCCCGTAAAAGGACTGTGAAGTAGAGGAATCCTTCAAAATATAGAATGACTTGCATAAAGGTTTTCTATTTTTGATTGCAAAGATACTTGGCATTTTGAAAATATAACACAGGCTGTGCTTTTAAGAATTGGCTTCCTTCTCACCCCCTAAAGGATGAGCAAGGCTTAGATATAACTCCTGCAGATTGCACAGTAAATGTTCTGCCCACAGTCTCAGTACTATTATTTATGAGAAAAAAAAATTCAGTTTCTTATACTAGTTTTCTCATGAAGAGGTTTGGATGCACAGCAAATATTTTGCAGGATACCAACGTTGTAACAGCTTTTTTTAAAAAGTAAATATGGGTAATTTCTTTCTGTAGTACATGAAGGCAAATCTTGTGGGCCTCTCTGAAGCAACATTTTGCTGGTTGTAGTGGGGAATGCAGTAATATAGGGGCAGCAGAATTAGCATCAGGTATATGTCTCTACCTGAAAATATTTTTGGTTTTGAAAGAGAGAAAATACAAGCTTAAGGGACAAAGCAGCTATGCTTTTAAGCTTCTGAGCATCATGCAGTGATCATCATACACTGGTACACAGTAGTAATGCTTTAATAACATTTTTCTGTCATTTAGTTGAATAAATGGCAAGGTAGGAAATAGATAATGTGCTCAAACAAACTTTGTTAAACAGTATTTCAGAAGAAGAGTGAAAGCACTTGGGGTACTATCAAAAGCTCTTTTGTATGTACATATATATATGGGTCCTTTTCAAAATTCTCAAGTACAGAAAGATAGTCACATGGCTGGTGCCAGTAATTTAAGTAATTAAAGTAATTAAAGCAGTTAGTTCTCATCGTGTGAGTGCACAAATACTGGTTATTTAATTTTTCTGATAGAATAATACCTGAGGTCTATCCCAGCTTTTCCAGACTGAAGGTACAGGGAAGGAGGAATGGAGATAAGGAGTTCAGAGGTGTCATGTGTGCAGTTGATTTTCTTTAGAAACTTTCTGCTTGTGCTGATATTAAATATCTTTTATCAGAATGGTTTCACTCATTCAAGACTGATAAATAATTATTTTGCTGTGGCAGTATAGTGGATTGAGTGTTGTAAAACTGGAGCATTTAAGTCACAAGCAGAGAAGTTGCATCCCAAAGCATGTTTTATAAAATGTTGGTCCGGCAGCACTCAGAAAGATCTTGTCTCATGCTTTATTCAGTGATATGATCAGTGGCAAGGGTCAGGAGTACAAACGCGAGGTTAATTTTGGGAGTTGATCAACACTGTGATGTGAATACAAATATCTTCAATGCGTCTCTCTGCAGCATGTGACAAACTTTCAGCTTCTACAATGAATCTGCCAAAGCAAATGGAATCACCCATCAATAAGCGCCTCTCCGCCTCCACAGCGGCAATAACACATTCCCCCGACAGAGGCAAGTGAATATGCTGCTCTCCTACCAGCAGAAACTCTCCTTCTGCTTAAAGCACTTCTTGGCCATATAGCTATGTAGCTCGCTTATGTCTATCATTCAGAAGAAACCAAATATCTGGGGGAGGGGGTTTAAAGTAATATAATCAAGTAGTTCTGCAGGCTGTCCCAAGGCTCCGCTGCCATGTTGGAGAACCTAGGCCAGTGACAGACGCTGTGGGGTTTTTTTACTGATTCTTTTTCAATTTTTGATACTCCAAAAAAACGGGGTAGTTAGTGCCCATGGCAACTGCAGCAATTTTCTATAACTGTACAGCTTGTGATCTTCTAGACAAATCATGAAAAACAAGCAAACCAAACATGTGACTTGACAGTGGACGTGGGGCGTACCATGGGCACAAATGTATCCAGTGAGCAACCTGGGAGACTTCAATCTGGTCACCAGAGTTTTAGAGCCTGTTAATTTGATCTGAAACCCTGATTCATCAGAGGCTCAGCACAAGATGATTGTCTTGTGGGATTAGTGGTTACTAAACACAACAGAGAGGCCTGGAGGGTTTACCCCAGTGTGAACTCTTTGGATTTTTTTGTTTGTTTTGCGTGTCTTTTCTCCTTTCCACCCACCTCCCAACCTTTTTTTCCACCAACCTTCTGCCCTTCTTAAAACTTAATTGAGAAAAAATTAACAAAAATAAGCAACAGTGAAGGCTATTTCTAGAATTAATAGAGAAAGTAAATTTTCTTTCATTTATGACTGAATTGCTTGATGGAGACTCATCACTACCTTTAAGCTTACTATTATATGGCTATATATATATGCATGTAATAGGAACATCTATAAATACATTTCTTACTTAGATGATGCTTACATTTATGTTATGATTGCAAGGAATGCAGGCATATTGCATAAATAAGACTTACATAATGCAGTGAGACTGCAAAATTTAAATGCAATCCCAGTATGGTTGTGCCACTAGCGTGTAGCTGTGCTGTTATACTAAATGTTTCACCTTTTCTACTAGAAAAAAAACACAAACCTTTTTCGAGCTGAGTCACGAAAGCAACCATTTTGCAACATGGAACATGATTCTGTTTAAGAACAATATGCAACATGGTCTTAACTTTACTATATTTATTGTGCAGGTGGGGAAAAAAACATGAAAATTACGGAGAAACTAGAAATGTTTTTTTCACAAGGAATGAAAATTATCTTTAAATGTGTAAATCTTAAACATGCCAAGATTTTTTTTTGTTTCATTTCATTTAATCATTTCATGATTTTGTTTCAGTTATTTTCATGTAACTTTGTTTTGATTCTTTGCATTTTAAATTTTATTTGCTCCCATCCTTCAGCTCACCGCATGCATCTTAGTCCAATGGAAAACTTTATTGTTTCTCGACTGCTGACTCCCACACAGTCATCTTTAGCCAGAAGCAGAAGTACATTAATGCTTTCTGAGCAGTACAATAATCCAGGTAAAAATGTGAATTACTCACTTTGAAACCGTTAAGGTATGCTTTTGGTTGCATTTCAATAGGTGCTGAAAGAAATTGAGTGCTATAAACCAAATGATGGTTTACATGATAGTACAATGAACTAATTACATGAAAATAGTGTCTTTAAAAGCTTGAAAATCACATCATCTTTTCTGTCTTGTTCTAAATGTCTTTTTAAAAATAGCATATTTTAAAACAAAACAAAAAGGCAGCCCCAAAAAACCCAAACAAACTATAAAAAATTGAATTAACAAAATCACTAGAACCTAAGCCAATGGAAAACTAAATGTGTTAATTTAAGAAAGACTTTTTTAGGCCAGTGTGTGACACCTCTCAGGGGCTTTATTTGATATATTAATGTAATCCCCTTTCATACTGAAACAGTACCTAGAACAAAAATCCCAGCACACCATTTGAGCCTTAATTATTTTTACTAGGGTTGCAATTCTTTGTGGTTAAATTACTTTTTGCCTTTAACTGTGTGACTTTATGTGTACTTTTATATATGTCTGTGTAAATACACAAATTAAATATTTACTTAGAAGAAGAAACATAAACATGGATAGGGAGGTGTTAGTTCCAGAAATTATTGACCTTTAAAAAACTAAAAATTAAGGATTATATTATTCCTATCTGTAAATGACAGTAAATAAACCCTTATTTTGTAAACATCTACAAAAAGTGTTTCCAGTCATGCTAGTACTTAGGCAAGTATCTGACTTCCAGAGTAGTTCCTCCTTATAAACCTGTATCTAGTCAGTGTTTGCTGAAAGAAGGACAAAGGTTTAACAGCTTTTTTTAACTTCTGTGAAAAAAAATAACCCCAAGCCCCAAGTGCCTGTCTGCAAAAGGAAGCATTTTTTCAGAATAAAACTGGTTTGACAATATAAGACTAATCATCTTTATGATCAGCATTTTCATATGGCTTGGTTGAAATAGGCTCAAGTCCTGCATCTGTGTTCTTAGTACAAAGCCATATAAAAATTAATTGGAAAGTAATCCTACTTTCCTTTGTGCATTACTACTTTATTGCAGTGCATAGGGACATTGGTATTGAATGGCTCTGGAATTATTTCCTTGTTTCTACATTAAAAGCAGCATCCTTTGGAAGCAGAAATGCTGCCATACAGCATTTGGCCCATGAGAAAATTTCCTGTTTACTGACTGCTCAGGGATCAACTACTTCTAGGACTGAATAAAAGACAACTTGAAATTATATTAGTATATTCTGCTTAAAATTTTGAGGCTAATTGCTGGGACCACCTGCAGATGTTTTCTGTGTTGTATTTGATATTGAAGAAATCAACAGGGGCTTCCTTTGTCCTTCCCCACTTGTTTTGTTTGGAAACTCCCAGCTTCATCTCTCACTTCATCATGCTACTTAAAAGTAGCATGCTGGCATGTCTGACAAGGGTACAACGTGGTCTGCAGATTTCTTTTTTCCCCTCAGCTGAACCAGGAGTGCTGATTCTGGGAACAACTCTCCGAACCAGCATCCTCTTGTCATTTCCTTGCAAGGTGATCAGGCTGTACCACAGGTTGCAGACACCATCAATACTCAGTATTGCCAGTAACTGCCAGCAAAAGGGTTGAGGGTCATCTCCCATTTGTGGTCTACTCCTCTCTGTAGAAGTCATTTCCTGAACAGGGAAGAGGGTTCTTCCTTTTCAAGAGCTCATGTGCTCTTGTGTGCACATGATGTCATTGTGTTTGGGTCAAAGTTGCTCTGCTCCTGCATTTTCTGGAGGGTTATAAATGAGGACTCTCAATTTAAGACTTTTTTTTCTGGGGCAGTGCATTATTAATGTCACTCTCAATCAAGATATTCAGGCAAACAGCTGTTATTGGATGCATACAATGGATTTTTTTTTTTACAGTTTAAAAATACTTACCTTAAGTAGCATTACAGTTTCTGAACATTTTTCTTCATATTCATTGAACTTCTGAAACCTGCTGAAAGTTAGTCAAAGAATAGACAGCTCCAGTTAAACTTAAAAGCATACAAAATGCTTCATAAGACATTTTGTAGGACTGCCTACAATTAAAAAATAAAAAAGAAATATTAATTTCTTTATGGTTGAGCATAATTACTGCTTTTCTAAAATCAATATCCTTCTTGACTTTAGCTGAGTAAGACTGGAAGGATGCTGTCATGTGGTTACTATTAGTATCTGTCCTATTAATAAAGCATATACTCTGTTGATTGTTCTGTATGTACGTGAAAGTTTCATCTTAGAAGGCAATATGAACAAACACAGGATTAAAATATCCCATTAAAAAAAAAAACCGAAACCTGTTCATATTGCAAGTAAAGAAGAATACTCAGAAAGAGTTGCTCTGCAAGCTCTAATGCATGTGTCACATTCAAACTGATGTCTACCCCAAATTACATTAACTGAAATACCTACAGCAGCATTTTGTTTAAATTTAGACTTGTGGGGGTTTTTTTTTAAGTATTATTTTAAAAAGCAATTGAGGTATTTAGGAGCCTTTGCCCTGTTTAGGCTTTAAAAAACTCCTGCTCTTTAACATTTCCTGTTTTGCAGTATTTGTTCAAAGGTCATACAACTAGAATTGGTTGATTACTCTTTAAATCAGGAGCAAAGAAAGCTGGGCATTTCAGAAGTGAATAGAATCAGTCATAGTCAGATGATTCAAAATGTATACGATTAAGAGAGTGATATTATAGAGATATTTGTAAAAAGTATTAAAAATCCTATAAAATGGTTTTCAGTTGACATTTTTAGTAAAGATGGGACCACACTGAATGTGTTATATGTCATCTTTTGAAAAACTTTTAAGAACCCCAAACGTTTGAACATTATAACATGAAAGTATGTTTTCTCCTCTCCTTTACTTCCTCTCTCTGTGCTCCCTTTTGCTCTTGCTATTGTACTGTAACTCTTTAGTATTCCATATCTGTCCTCGTGTAGCACCAGCTAGTCCTCTTAAATCTCCCTACAAGCCTTCCCCCACCCGAAGTACCGAGAGAAAGAAGGCGACTTCACCCTCCACTTCTGATGCCATGAAAGGAGCAGCTGTAGCTGAAGTTACTCAGGTGGGTTTGCAGTGGTTTTGATATCACATTTGGGTGACTTATGTGGCTTCTGTTTGTTATCTTTCCCTTTACATTCATAAAAATAAAGTGCTACCCCTGTTGTAAGAAACAGCAGTGAGGAAGTAAGCTTTGCATGCATTTCTTGATTTTGTGTTCCTCTTTAGCAACATTTTTGGATTGTTCTCATCCTGGGAATCAGTGTTGAGCACTCGAACAGCAACACTTTTTTCTGGCACTGAAATGTTTCTGGACTTGCCCGTAAACTTCTGGGAATGAGGATGACAGATAAAATCTCTCCATTGAGTATGACTATTAGTCAGTTCAATCTTGCTGGTAAATTAGCAAGCTTTGCATATTTTGGAAACTGTCCAAATGTATTGACAGTGCCTCTTGTCTTACACCAATTGCTTAACTCTTCCTGTGGACATCTTTTGTGCTGATTGCCTAGAAGTTGTGTTGCTGATTGACTCTAGTTTCCAGAAGAACAAAGGCAAGTCATTCACCTTCACTGAGTCTACTCAATATACAGCACATTTCAGAAAATTTGTGCTGGAGCTGTAAAATTCATGTAAGGGCCTGTCCCCTGTACTAGTTAATAGCAGGGGGAATTATACCCTCAAAATTAGATGCAGGTGAGAGGACTCAAGCTGGGATGTTAAGATTTCTGTAGTATCTGTCTTAGGTGTGATTCACAGTGTTAAGTCCTAGCAGCATTTCTGCCAGATGCCTGGGTGCACTGCTGTCTAAGAGCTGTTGCAGGGGTGTGTAGAAGACTGAAAATGACACATAGTGCTACCACCCCTCCCAAGAACTCTTAGAGAGGCTCTGAAGTGATGTTACTTATCTGCTACTTCTATACTGTGCCCATGCAAGACAAGGGAAGGGGGAATTATGTCTGTGTAGATAAAAAAACATTGCACTTCAGTTGTGAGCTGGTGTTTAAAGAACTTCTCTCTTAAATGTATTTTACACAAATCCGCTTATATGATCTTTGATAGATCTTTTTAATCTATCGAATATATTTTTCATGTATTGGTCCTAATTGTGGAAGCTAAACCAAACTGTGCTTCTAGACTGAGAAGGTAAAGAAAGAGAAACGACCAACAACTCCTGGTTCATCATCTGGTATGGGGTCTCCTCTAAGAAGGTCTGATTCTCCTGCTGCCATGTCCAGAAGATCTGCATCTCCTGCAACGCCTAAGTATGCTTTTCTTATTAGTTGACTAATATGCTGTGAGCTTCTTATTATCTGTAAAGGAGACATAGGTTCTTGAGGAACTTCTTTTGAAGTGTTGTGTAAAATCAAGTTAATTTTAATTATATGTGTGCAGGTATGCAGATAGAGATGTAGATGAACACATGTAAAATTGTGTTAGTGGTCACTAGAAACACTTCCCTGCCTTTTCTCAGTATTTTGAAGTTACCACACTGCATTTCATAACTCATCATTCATGTGAAATTTAATTTAACATTTATCTTTAAACATGTTTTTGTTTATTTTGTTTTGGACAAAGTTTTCCTAGTGTGAAGAAATGCACAGAACATGAATACTGACCAGAAATTCAGTGTTTAAAATTTGCAGTGCTTACTGCTGGCATTAGCATCTGGTTCCATAAATACACTTAACTTTGGGTCATCTAAACGATTGGTCATTCAACTGGGAAACTGCAGTTCTTGGCTCAGATTACAGGGCCACAAATGCTCAAACTTTCAGTATGATATATACAATGTTTTCAGATTCTGAACTACATAAATTTTGTGACTAATAGAATTATACGAAATGTTAGTGGCAATCAGCTTATTTCATGACAGTCTTGAGCAGATCACTGTTTAGTGGCACTTCAAAGTGTACAGAGAAAAGTTTGAGCTATAAAAATCTATATTATTCTGTAAGGAATGATATTCCCTGTACAGAATCCATCTTTCAGTTCAATCAGACAGTACAAAAGACATGCAAGAGACAATTAAGAAAAATGTTTGGTGAGAAATGGATTGCTAAGGGAAAAGCACTTCTTGATGGGCAGACATTTCCAAGTCTGGTATAGCTCATCACAGACACATCAGGGGAAAAAAAGATTTTGTGAAATGCACAGATGTTTAGTGCTTCTTGAAATAATATGCCTGGTCTGAACTGGTAGCACTGATTTCCATAAAAGCTTCAGCAAAGATGGACACCTTTTTTTCCTAGAGGTGCAAATTATGAGAAACTTTTTAAAGTAAAATGTTTTCATGCCTATAAGGAATATAAACTACTGTTTTTAGAAGAAGAAGCAGAGGTTGTATGGAGGAATTAAGAAGCCTGCTGATGGCTTTCTTTGTAATTGTGAGCCTCAGTAGTTACCCTTTTTTTCTTTTTTCCTCCCTCCTGCTCTTCTTCAAGAGAATCTGATTCTGACTGCAGCTAGAAATATATTACTGAACATCTAACCTTAATGTGAATCATTTAGAACACATGCCTTGACCTTTTGAGAGATACAGCAAATAGAATTTAAATCCATGTTTATTATTGTTTGCAGAAAACAGTTCTGCTTCAGTACTATTGAAACTTCCCCCCAGAAGCTTAAAATTTAAAAAGGCATTCTGATCACTGTATTATTATTATTATTATTATATAAGGATACACATTTCTTCATTCAACTCAAATGACAGATAATAATCTGTCTGGTCAATGGGTTTAAATATAGGCAGTCAGGTTTTTGGAACATTCCTGTAGACTGTATAATCTTATCTTTTCATTTAAAATTATCTGTGGAATTTAAGTGTACCTGTAATATGAGTAAATATATATAGATAAATATTCATTCTTTTTGCAACCTGACGAACCTATTACACATTTAATCTTTCTCCTTCCAGCTCACCATATGGCCAGAAAAATACCCTGGAAGAAATAATACCTGTTGTACATCATTAGTAGTTAGTGATCCTACACAGCTCTTTGACTTGGGAAGCTGTTGAGGAAACAATCAAGCATGGCCAGTGATTTAGATCTTAACTAGCTGTATGCATTTTTCTTAACTTGACATTCCAGTTTTCTTGGTATTGTTCTAGTTACCAGTTCTTCAGTCATCTTGGTTTGTGAGTGAGAGTTTGTTTTCCTTATATGTTATTTCCTTATTTATGAGAAGAATAATTCTTTTTGTCATGGTAAAGTAACTGAAACAGGCACAGAAATGGCAATAAAACTTCAGCCTAAAGAGAGGCAATGACTAATTGCAGAATAGATTTGTAGTAATTACATAAGTAAAATACAAATGCTTGAACATGCAGCTTTTCCTGAGAGAGAAAATAAACCAAAACCTCAAACCAAAACATAACCTTCAAGACAAAATGCATGAATAAATGTGGACATAAATAGGAGAAAAGGGGAAAAACAATATGTTGAGCAATAATTAAAAGCAAGGAAGGAATTCAAAGCTTGAAGATTATTTGAAAAAGTAGCTATTGAGAAACATCACACTGCAACGAAACCCAAACCTATTGAATACAGTGTGGGTCAGTTGACAAAGATGAAAGTTAATGGATTTAGCGAAATGGGATAATTGTGAAATTACCTTTTATTTTTACAATTGCTTTCAGATACTGATCATGTAAAGTGCTCCTGTTCTTCAGATCTTTCACAAGATCAATAGCACAAGGTTTTATGATTTTTTTTTTAATGCTTTATCTTTAAAGATCTCTATATTAATCATTTTATTCTTACAGTATCCCTCAGAGAGTAGTGAAGTGTGCTGCCTTATAGATTGGCAAAGCACTAAAGCTTTTGTCCTTCACATGTCTTTGGGTAAATAGTCCCTCTGAAACTAAAGGGACCTGATGGAACCAAGGAAGTAGGATTTAGTTTTAAGTGTCTTCAGATAAGCCATAGTATAAGCCAGTGAATAAAAACGGAAGGTTCTGACAAGCCTCTCTGTTACTTTATTTTGCCAAAGTATTGCTTCATATGAGTGGGAGAAAGGTGCAAGGGGTTCCATGTGGGTGGCTTTGGGTTCATTCCTAGTTGCCAGTCTTTGTCAGTGTCCTTTGCTCACAGTTTCACTACCTGAACCTGCAGTTTGGGGGTTCTTTCTGGTGATATCTGGTGCATCTGGTGACTCTGCAGCTGTTGGGACACACTTTGACATCAGAAATGCCCATTCTCAATCAAATTACAGAATACTGGTGAAATATAAGCCTCCAGTAGTACAAAAAATTCCAAACTTTTTTTAAGTTTTAAAAGTGACCTATTTGAAAGGTGCATGTGGTGAATTCCTCACAGAAGCAGCTTCTATGTTCTGCGGTGACCTAGTTTTAGATTTTACTTGATATGTGCTACATTTACTACTCTTGATCTTTGTTTTGCCTTGGAGAGACAAAAACAATGGATAGAATGTTGGATCATAACTATTTTGAGGGTTTTTTCAGCAGCTAGATAGAGAATGTCTCAATTCAAGATTTTGAAAACATTTGTAATAATACAGCTATCATGATAATTATTCTATAGACCTATGCAGAGTTAGTGCTCTTTTAAGCAATTTAAAAGAGAAATTAATCTGTCTCGGGCTAGAAAAGATCAAAACTAAGAGTGAAAGAAAAACTGGTTTTGAGAAAATATCACAGGTAACAGGGCAAAAATGTCAGAACCCAGGAACAGCTTGTAATCAGAGCAATCTCAGAAAGCATTTGAGAACATGCAAGTCTTTGGTGTGGTTTCAGCAGAGCTTTTGCTGAATTAATAGGGAGACAGGACAAAAGGCATGCAGCTCTGGCATTGCTGCAGATTTCTCATTTAAAGTCAGCCTTCTGAACTGCTGTAACCAGTGACCTGTCACGTACCTGGCTTTTCAAGAAACGTGTTCAAGCTGTTCTCTCCCCTGCTGTTTATGGACAAAATTGGATGTGACCTCTGACTCATGTGCTACACATACTTTATCTTCTATGCTTAGCAAAAATAAGCTCAGAACTCCTCTTGTGCTGCTTCTGAGATATTTTTCCACAGTATGGTCTATTCCTCTTTTAATTAAATAAGAGCATTGTAATTTAAGAATCAGTGGATCCTCAGACCTGATAGAGGCTCTTGCAGTGCATTGTAGGGATCATGATGAGAATTTCTTCTTACAAGTTGTTCCCTTTGTGTCAACACAGGGTTTCCACATTCTTATCAGGGTTTCATTAGCTCCCTTTCCTTTTCTCCAAGGACAAAACTAAAACATTTTGTCAACCTAAGCACCCCCCTATGCAGGTGTTCATACATTTCCCCTTAGTAATCCCATTTTTCTGTCAATCAAGTTTGGCCCTCTCTGTTAAAAACTAGCATCATTTAAAATACTATTAGAAGTACTGTTTTTTCCACCAACAATTCTGCAAGTGTTTAGGAATGTTGAGGATGCTGAATTAGCAGTGTTTTAAATACAAGGAGAAAAACAGTGTTCATTTAATAGTTTCTACTGGCATCCAATACGTCATTTTAATGTTCTGAAAAAAAAAAATCTTATTCAAGATGAGCTTTCTCAGCTTTTCATGCCTCACAATACACTGTTGTCCTTGCACTATTCTTTTTTTTTATAGGCTTCCCCCTTATACTTGCTTTAAAAAAAGCAAAACCATGCTTTGTTACATGTTCTTCTGGCCAAAGAGCTGTCGGGAAAAAAATTCTGTAGGTCTAAAAGTTCAAAGATGAGTTACTCAAATGGTAGATTAAGGACATGGTTCTAGTCCAACAGGTAAGTTATGTAGCCATTGTCCTCTAATTCCTATGCAGTGCAAGACACATAGCTCTCATGACTAGACTCCTTCTTGCCAACCTCTTTAATTTGTCATGTCTTTACTAGAGAACAATAACTTCTGTGCTAATGCTGAAAATGACTCGACCTTAGTTACGTGGCTGGTTTGCTCCTCCTGTCACAACAAGTTAAATAAAAAGCATTGCAAGGAGTGTGGGGTAAAGTTGGAAATGTAAATCAAAGAGAAGAAGTGTATGATTAACAAAAGAGATTTCTGTACTGCAGAGAAGCATAAGAAAGGTTGTGTGTTTTTTTATTTAGACTTAATGTTTTTATGCAATGCAGTTGGAAGTTGCTGTAATGATGAGGCACATACGAGATGTATGTATGTAGGCAGGGTCTTGATGTACCTGCCCTTGCCTTTAGAAGGACCTATGTCCTCAAGAGAAAACTAATGACAGTGCTAAAACCAGATGTGGTCAACACCAGCTGATTTGATTTCCTTATCCCATTGCTGTTTTAATAAAAGCTGGAAACAGAATTACCTGTTCACATCTTCCCAAGCCTGTTTTTTGTCAGGGAGTAGCTGGAGCAGACTGCCCTGCAAGGCAGGGTGAGTCAGGAGTCATGGATGGCAGCAAGGCAGACAGGAACAGGGACTTCACCCACAGGACCCTATCCTAGAGCAGACAAAAAAGCAACCAGAGCAGATCTGAGACCTGGTCTCACCAGGGCAGGTGACAAGGGTCAGCCAAGAGTCCAGGAATGGCCAGCAAAGGCCTTAAGGAGGCAGCTCCAAAGACAAGTGAGGACATGGGGTCAGTATCAGCAGGTTGGAGGCCAGGTACTGGCATACCTACCACTTAGCTTAGGCAAGGACCAAGTGCAAGGACCTGAGCTGACAGGGAGCTCCTGGGCCTGCAGGCAAAGGGTAATTTAGTTGGGTGCTACTGTTCCACCAGCTGAAGTGCTGTTTGAATCTCTGATGGCTCTTTAATTATAGGTGGTGCAGAGCTGTGCAGTCTTTTCCTCCCCACAAACTGGGCAGCTCTGAATGAGTTCCCTGTGTTCTGATGTTTCAGCCTCTTTCATATGCAGCATACTATTGTGGAAAAGAACCCTTGCTTTTCCTGAATTCTTGAATTGGGGGAATGGGGGCAAGGAGTTGAAAGATTTAGTTTTATTGTTTGCTCTGTAATGCATATGCTATTTCAGTTACAATAATCTCTCCACACAATACTATAGCTAGACCTGTAAAAGCCTTTTCACTCCAGTCCATTCATTGGCATCCATCATCCATCTTTTTCATGCTTGTGGTCTTCCAAAATGAGTGTCTTGTTCAGAAAACATGTTATAGTAAATGAAATTCTGTATATTGTGTAGATAAAAAAGTGATAAGGGATAATACATTTATATCATAATTGCAGGACCATGAGAAAGGCTAAAGCTGTATGTGTAATGTTCACTTTAATGTAGGTTTGTTTCTTCTAATGGGACTCACATAAATCATTATTTTGAGATTGTAATCTTGTTACTTCCATACCACTTAGTCACACAGCCCAGCCTCTCTTGATGTTCTAAGTACTTAGTGCTAGTTACTCATACTGTGTAAGTAGTGAATGGTGTTTGGGTGTAGTTTTCTGTTTCCTGATAATCTGCGCTCCTTAATGTGCACATATTTTCAGTCAGTATCAAGTATCCTTTTCCTCTCCACTTTGCCAGAACTGACTCTAAGGTTATTGTTTCATCTTAAGTATGCAACAGCCAGCTGACCTGTCAGCTCCATCGCTGTCACTCGCTGCCACCACCACAAGTACAGCCGTGTGAAAGATTGCAGGGGCTGAGTTTTGAGCCTTGTGTCTGTTGTGCTGGTGACAATTAAAGTGCTAACAGAGACAGTTAACTGCACAAGGGCTTGGTCAGTTCTGTCTCTTTTTGTGGTGCCCAGCTTTGCCTTGGTATGCAGTAACATTTGGTGCTATTTTAGGAAATCTGGTACTAGTAGAGAAAGACCATGCTTAAGAAGGAGATATTTAGGTGAAAGCAGCATGCCACAACTCACTAAAATCACTGCAGAGAGAAAACAGCCATAGCTTTGCTTTAAATGTTGAGAAGGACTACTGAATAAAGCAGTATTGACAAAATTGTTATAAAATAGCCATTACTAAAGTAATTGGGTTTAGGTAGTCCATATCTGTTCGCTTCTTCTTTCCTACAACTTGAACAGTATTACTGGATTTTTAAATGAGAATTTTCTGTAATCATTTGTACTTGCATGCCAGTTCCCTACATTTTGGGTTCTGATTGTTTGCATCCAGTATATACAAGTGCAGTATTGTGCAAAACAATTTATAATCCTATGGAGCCAGAGAAAGGAAAGAACCATATATGTGAAGATGGAGTTTGATTCGAAACTGCATAATGTATGACCTGTTATGATTTTTTGTTTTACCTCATCAGGACAGTCTCAAAAACTTATCCTCAGTCCCCTAAAAACACCAAACAGTATCCTGCTTCTCCTGTGAAGCATCGTGCCACTTCTAATCTCAACCAGGAAACTCCTAAAAAGAAAGCAGACAAGGAGAAAGAAAACGTCAGTAATCAGAAATCCCCGGGAGCACGCACTGATGATGCAGGTCAGGTGGCTTCTGAGAAGCCTGTGCCTTCTGCAGGGAAGACTGAAAATAGTGAAGGTGAGTCTTACTGAAACAATAAATTGCAAAGTATTGTGGCTTCCTGAGGCTTTTAAACTGTGATGAACTGGGATTTTTTGCGAAACTGCTTAATCATGGACTTAAGAGAATGTGTAAAGGTACATAATGGAACAAGTAAATGAATAGTTTTCACCAGGTATACCCGTATCTGAAAAGCCCTTACCTATTCCATAGTCTTATCTGCTGAAAGTGCTGAGGTGTGTTCTTTACAGCAAAGGTGTCCTATCAGTGTGTACCAGGCCTGTTTTAGCCTCTGTGTGAGTGTGGAAGTGCTGAGCATTCTCAGTTCCCTGCCTAACTTTCCACCCTTGGTAATCTTCTCCTAGGGAAGATCACAGCAGGAACAACTGATGCAGAAGAAGCCTCAAAAATTCTAGCTGAAAAAAGACGACAGGCCCGCCTGCAAAAAGAACAAGAGGAGAGGGAGAGACAGGAAAGAGAAGAGCGGGAGAGGTATCTCTGTTCATCTGAGAGAATTATTAGCTACTATTTTAACCTGTATCATTGAAGATGCTTGAAACTGGTGATTTTAGAATCAAGGTGGGAGCTTACATATAAGTGTGAATTTCTTTCCATTTGGACCCATAATTCACTAGTGTCTTCTGCAGTCGTCATAACTAATGCAGGTAGAAAATAATGATTTGGCCTCTTTAAGAAGCCTGAAGAAACTGTTACTCATTCAAACACTTCAGGTTTGTGGACATACCTGAATTATTTAATTTTGTAAAAAAACCATTTGAGACAGTTTTAAATGGGCTAGTTCATTTAGAAGAAAGTCTTGCAGTAGGAGTGTATGCCTTAAATAGCAAGGCATATTCAACAAATGAAGGTGAACCTTATCTCCCTGTCCAACTCTGTTGTAGGCAGTTGAGGGCTTTTGAAGAGTGTGGGTGCAAGGGAAATTGCAGTGTCTCTGCGTTGAAATTTTGGCTCTGTTCTGGGAGCAAGCCTTCACGTTTTTCTCCACATGGGGTGCTGGTTGCAAATGTCAACAGATTACACCCTTCCTTCAAGCTCTTAATAGTAAATGACTAAACTTGCATGTCTAAACTGAATTTTGTCTCTCTTTTTGAAAATATGGTGGGAAGGAAAAATTTGCAAATATTTCCTGGATCTCTGATAATCAAGGATAAGAATGCTCAGTTGTCAAAGCAGCTTTTGAATGTGGTGACAAAGGAGTGTGGTGTCCCTGAGTGGGCCAGGAGAGTTTAGGCACAGGTGGAGTTTAGACACACTCTGTACCACTGTGTTTGGTGGACTTTCCTGCTACTCATCCAATTTGTGTATCTTTGGCTGAAACAAAGAAAAAAAAGTACTTGCTTGTTTGTAGATAGCAGCATTTGTGGTGTGAAGTAGAGGGGAAGAGGGATGTTTTTATTACTGACGCTTTAATGGAATTTAGAATAGAAATGTTTTCTTTGACACTTTTTTTAAAAAAAAAGGGAAATTATAATTTGTAGGAAATATTTTAGGCAGCAAAAATCAAATTAGAAGAAAAGCTTGATAGCACCCCAAATTATGGACATGTGCTGAACCTCTCTGCTCTTTCTTGGCATTTTTCATTAATACGTGCACCAATGCATACATTACCAGTTAGAGCTGATTGCCTGGCATACATACCATAGAGTTCATGCTAAACAGGATAAAACCTTTTAAACATACTGTTATATCATTTTGCAGGCTTGAAAGAGAAGAACAGAAAAGAAAGGCAGAAGAAGAAAGACTTCGTGTAGAGGAAGAGGCACGTAAGAAAGAGGAGGAAAGAAAACGTGAAGAAGCAGAAGCTAGAAAAAAGGTGGAAGAGGAAGCCAGGAGAAGAGCTGAGGAAGAACAAATGCTAAAAGAAAAACAAGAAAAAGAACTCCAAGCTAAACTTGAGAAACAGGTACCATCTCAAACACAAATGCGAAATTTTACATACATATACATGTATGCCAATATTTGTATACAGTTGAAAAAATACTTCCTAGTATCTGTTAATCTAGCTGAAATAAATAATGACTCTATTGTATTTTACACGTTTTGATTAGAAGGAAGAAGCAGATATGAAAGCCCGTGAAGCAGCTGAGCAGCTTCGTCTTGAAAGGGAACAAATCATGCAGCAAATTGAGCAAGAAAGGCTGGAGCGGAAGAAGGTAGATATTTTTGTCTCATTTAAGATAATTATTTCATTTCTTGTTAAAATACATGACCCAGGAAGTGCCCAATAGTATCTGGAAATAATAATCTGGAGGGATTACAGTTTGGTATTTACACCTAATTTGGTATTTGCCACTTGCATGTGGATGTAAAAATTTCTAACAAAGTGAAATTGCTTAAGACAAACAACTTTCTACTAGGTACTAAACAAACAGAATTAACCTTTACCCACGAAGTTAAATGCCTGAGACAAACAGGGAATGGCATGCCAAGGCAAACATCAATTCCTGCCCAACCCAGGACATCACAGACTATTGAGGAAAATGAATGACTTTGTTTTTAAGCTTACTCAGCAAAAGACCCATGTCATTAATTGAGAAAGCTAAAGTGATAGACAAACAGGTTTTCTCCCACCTGGCTTGTCCCTGGTTGCATTATGCTGAGGTATCAGGGCTGCTAGGGCACTACCACACAAGGATATGGCTGGAGCTGCATAATTTAGCTTTATCTACAGGTCTGTGGCAGGAAAGAGAGAATAACTGCAGAGCTGCAGAACCTCTGGCTGGTTATAAAAGGATGTCTTTCCATATATATTATTCCAGTACAATATTTTTAACTGTTTACTGAGCTGGAGGCATATTGCAGTTGTAGATCAGAATACCAAACAAAATATCTTTGTCTTTATCAAATGTCTTTGAATAGGAAAGTTTTTTCTTTTCACAGTGTTGCAAAGAGACAAAGTTTGAGAAGTTTGGGGGTTTTTTAGTGAACAAAGAAGTTAAAAAAAAAAACATTTTAGGGTAATGCCTTACACATTTCCAGTAAGAAAAACTTCAAATATTTCATTTTACTCTTCCATTACAACAAGCCTAGTTATTTTTAAAGGAACTACTTGGAAATAGTGAGAAAAGCAACATCTTCCAGAGCTGGAGCACAACTCATAACTATAAACACCTGGTATTAAAATGTTTATCTCTAAATTGCATCTACAGAGAAAGTCATGTTCTGTGAGATGTGATATATGAAAGCCAGCTCCCAGATGTCTTCTTTCTTTTCTTTTCCTTATTATTCTTATTTATTCTTCCTTTTTTGAGACAGGCAAGGAAGAGTTCATGACAGTAAAGTTTTAAATTTTTGTCTGTTTTTTCTTTCTCTCTCTCTTCATCTTTCTCTTTTGTTAAATATTCTATCCATCATCTTATCCTTGGATTTATTTTTATTTCTAGAGAATAGAGGAAATAATGAAAAGAACACGAAGGAGTGAAACACCAGAAATAAAGGTATGAACAGTGCATGGTTGCAAGTTTTTTTTGTTTTCTAACCCATATGTGAAAATTAAACCCTAGAGTATTTCCTTGCCAGTAGGTATACTTGGGTACACTACACCAGATTTTAGTTTGATTTTGAACCAAGAATGATTGCTACTGTGTTACAGTTATTGTGCCACTGCTACAGACACACAGCTTTAGGCAGCTATTTTAGACTTCCCCCCCTCCCTATCTAGCAAGGTGGGAAGAGCACATTCCTTGATGCTGGAGCTGTAATGTTTGCTGCAGTGATGTATCTTCTCCTCCTTTGTACCAGACTGAATTAGTTACTGAGCTCCCTGTGGTAAGCCCACCAGGAATGAAAGACTGAGAGGAAGGCAATTGTGTTCAGCTAGAAAGTGACAGAGTCAAGACTTCACTTCTATTTTAAGTTTTCTACTAAGGAAGCTGTTTCTTCAGTTACTTTCAGAGAATTTTGGGTTTGTTTGTTTTTTGTTTTGGTTTTGGGTTTTTTTTTGTTACTCCAAAAAGAAAATAAGTGCTATGCCTCATTAAAAAAGCCCAGGAGGAATTCCTCTTGTTGTCAGTGGCCTTTGACTGCCCCATGGCTCTGGGCAGTCTCTCAAACTTCAAGTCCAATCAGTTCCATGAAGGCTACTGTCCTTTGTCTAATACAGTTGACTCATTACTTGATTACAGAAGGAAGAGCCAAAACTGGAGGTACCATCAACTCTGAATGTGGAAAAGCAACCAAAAACTCTTGTTCTCAACCAGCCAGGTAAAATTTGCCATATTTTTTTGACCTGCTTTCCCAGTTAGTTCTTCCAGAGTTTTGTAATCTCAGGCAGAGCACTGTGTGTTATCACAGGTTCTTTGTTTTCATATCAAAAAGAACAGCTACTTTGCAACAGCAACAAAACTGGAGATTTAGCTTTGTTTTGCTATGTAAGCAGAAGCAGAAGAAAGTTTCTCTTCTATTTTAGTACCTGACATAGAATTTCTTTAAATGAGAAGTTCCAGTCTACCAATAGGTTTGGTGCTTGGTAGAAAATTTTTGCATGCAACCAAGCTTACAAGTTTTTTATAGCATTGCTATACATCTTACATTTAATTTGATGTGACAGAAAAAGCATGTGTATTTAAAGCATTATTAAATAAAATATACCAATCTGGCACTTTTCTGTATTTTTTTTACTTTCCTAGGCTAAGACTTTTAGTACATGACGTAAAAGATACAAAAATCTCTTCTTGTTTCTTCAAATTTAAAAGATGAAGCATAAAGAGCAGTTTTAGAAAAGGCAATTTACAGTATAGTATGAGTCATAGATGAAACCAAGCCCTCCTGCAATGTCAGTCTTCCTTTCTACTCAATCTGTAACTTAAAAGCATTTGCTATTTTTTTTTACTATTTAAATAAATAAGTTGCTACTGTCATGATTTCTAACCTTGCTTTGTAGAGATCAATGGATTGGCAACCTGCCTGAAAAATAAAAGCTTAGAAAGTGCTGCCTCTGTAATCCCTTCCCAAGATGTAGTTGCTAATGGACTAAAGTCAGTTGCAGGACTTATTCAGCTGGAAGCTGTTGATGGGAAATCTAACAGCATGGAAGATTCAACAGATGAGGTTCAGTCCATGGATGTGAGGTACAGACCATATCTAGCAATAGACATTGTGGAATTCGTATCAGACATGAAGTTTTCTGTTTCTTTTGTTAATACTTCACTGCTTTACTTCTTATCTACCATCCAATGTGGCAGTCAGGTGTTTACTGTGGTGTACTCTGCTCCTGTCAACCACAAATTGGTTGCTTCAGACTCAACAGAACCTCCTCTCACTCTCACGTATTTGGTGATTAAATCATCTCTTAGGGATTCCATACAAGGTTGCCCAAACCTTTCAGCGCTGTGAAAGTAGCTACTGTGTATGCTGTCAGAGGTCACCTTTTCTTTTTTTTAATTTGTGTCAAGACTGCATCGTTATGATTCATGAGCTTTTTTCCCTCCATACAAACAGAATAAAGAAAATCATTCATTTAGAATGTTAAGTATTTAACTGGAATAATTGTATAGAAATCAGTAAATAACGTTGTGTGTGTTAAATACTGTTGGATTCTGATGGAAGGACTTTTAGGAAAGAAGAAAGTTTATAATCTAAGGCTGCTATGAGAAAGCTAGCTCAGAATTTTAAACAGTTTTTATACAGTGCTTCCTTAATCAGGAAGACAACTTAACCTCTCATACTTTTCCAGTATTTCCAGTAATCTGCATAAGCAAATGCCCTACTGGGATAGTCTCAGACACAATCAGTAAGAAAAACTAGTTAGAGAGAGCACCTGAGCCCACCACTTTCTGCAACCCAAGAGCACACAGAATTGTTGCATTACGGATGTTAGAGGGCAAAACTCATCCTGCCCTCTGAAATATCCACTAATAGAACTGTTGCCCGTGAGTTTATCCAGCTTCTTTTTCAACCTGATGATAATGTTTGCATCCAGGACCTCACCTGGCAGCAAGTTCCACAGCGCAGTGAATTAGATTCTTTTTTATGTGTTATACTTAGTCTCTTACTGGTGTCATTGGGACCCTATAGGTTTTGTGTTGCAGGATTTGATGTGCAGTAATTATGCCCTCAACTTATCCACCACTATTTAGTGGTTTAAAAATCTTCATGAAGCCCTTTCTCTGTCTTCTCTTCTCCAAACTGAAATGGTCTAGCCTTACTAGTTTCAGCAAAGCATCAGCTGGTAGCAGCACTTCTTAAATTAAATTCTATGATTTTTCATGTCTGAAGTATATCATAAAGTCCTAAGAAACAACTTTTTATTTAAGCTGTGAAGTGTTAATACTTTAGGTAAACATTTACAGGGTCAATAAAAAATTAGCAAGATGCAATAAACAGTTAACCAAGGGAATGGTGCAGGGACTGAAATACTGAGTTGCCAGTAAACTACCAGAAATGTGTTTTTAGGAGAAGACTGTTCACGTCACACAGCTGTGGCAAACCTTAATCTTTAAGGAGTATGGATGAGCTACAACCCTCCATTCTGTACATGGTAACTGCTTTTTGTTTGCAGTGGGATGTATTGTAGGTAAAGACTTGCTTCAGCTGGCCTCAATTAGTAGTTTTTGGACAGTCAGAAGATTATTTTCTTTGTAACTTATTGAAGAGGTACACACCTCTTATACTGCATCTTTTGTTTATCTTCTGTATAGCCCAGTTTCAAAAGAAGAACTTATCTCTATCCCCGAATACTCACCCATGAATGAACTTATGCCCGGTGTTTCTTTGGACCAAAATGGGACAAGTAATGCCAAGGCTCTTGAAGATCTCTTGGATTTCACAGGCCAAGCTACATACTCCAAGATGTCCAGTGACACCATTAGCCTAGATGACTGTAACAAAAACTTGATCGAGGGATTTAACAGTCCAGGACAGGAAAATACACTTAATTCTATCTGTTGACGACCTCACTTTTCAGTAGAACAAATAAAGGTACAGTATTGGGATGTACATCTTACTTACAATAAATTTCTGTGATTACTTATGAGGTTGCTAGAAAAATACAACAGTTGTAAACAGTGTATGCGGAGAGGGGAAGGGAGCTGATCTCCTGAATGTGTAAATTCAGCATAATCTTTTCATATTTGGAGCAAGTGGCATCGTGCAAACTGAGCGTATAGTAGCAACTGCAAGCATCAGGTAATTGGAAACATTTCCTTTATCCACTCAGAATATAGTGAGAAGAGCCACACTTTTTTCTTAATTAATGCAGTACTTCTCCTCTAAGTCTCTGGAGCCTATTTGCATGAAGAAAACAGTTAAAAGTGGGACCAGACTAGAAAATAGTAGTTACTGTTGCTGCTTGCTCTTTGCTGCTTCTGTAAATACTTGCAGCACTGTGTAGAATCACTTGTCTTGGAAAGCCAGCAAACAAGATGAAAAAAGCACATAGTAGGCTTTAGTGACAATCTGAAGGTACAATGCCACAGACAATTTTCTTGTAAAAAGTGTATTCTAAATTAAAAACCTGAGGTCACCTAACTTGCATGGCTGACTTGATATTCTTCTCTTTCTTTTAATTGACAGAGGTAGCAATTTGTGGAGGATATGTATCCCTGTGATGCTACTGGCAGTAAAATATGAGCTTGTTGCTTGAAAACGTTTCTGCAGTCCTTGAACACTGGATTTCAAATAATCAGAGCTGAGTATAACTTTGTCTTCCCAGGGAATATGTTAAATAACTGTCTGCTTCTGTCACTAACCAGTGATCTAGAGCCTCAGTAGTTTCAGGGAAGACTGAGTGTGCATTAGAATTTGAGCTTTAGCTGCTAACAAAGCACTTATTTTTTCCTTTAATTTAAAATTCATCTCAACACTTCACTGTGATTTTTACCTGTGCGTTTTATTTTAAAATGATTCCTCCTTAAACTTTATCATACATCTGTTTAGACATCTTTTTCTTGTAAATAATTATGAGATTTGCCACAGTGCATTGAAATGAAAAAATACTCTGTCCTTAAGTTTTGTGCCTATCTTTTTTTTCTTTAATAAGGATTTACTGGCAATTCTTATGCAGGTGTATAATTCAAACCTGTAGCTGAAGAGGCTTGAAAAATAGACAGCTGCTGGAATCAAAAAGAGCCTTCTTACTGACTGTGGAGTGTGGGAGTTACCCTGTTATGGTTATGTTGACACTTTTAGTCACTAGTGGCACTTACTGGTTAATATTAATTAGTTTGGGAGCAACAATCAACTATGTGTTTTAAAACATACTTATGTAACACCTGTAAAAAATGTAGGCAAAATGCCTAGTATAATCCCTTAATATATATAGTATAGCTGTAGTAGATCCAAGTTGAGTGGTCAGGGGTTGAGGTAACGTGTTAATGTTTGACACTGCAGACACTTGGTTAGTATGAGCGGGGTTTCTATCATGTTGAGAATTATTTAGGTTTCCTGTAGGCTCAACAAAACACGATCCAGTCAGCAGCAAAACAATATGCAAATGTTGCAGCAGAAAT
Organism: Florisuga fusca; assembly: GCA_038090715.1. Lineage (NCBI taxonomy): Eukaryota > Metazoa > Chordata > Aves > Apodiformes > Trochilidae > Florisuga > Florisuga fusca. The sequence goes on along the minus strand of JAAWXA010000004.1, from coordinate 11,993,460 downwards.
ACAAAGGGTGAGACACAGGGAATGTTGCTTGCACCCTTGACAATTCTCTAGGAATCTGTATGGAAAAATTCACATTGAGATGTATAATATCTAAGTGCCATACAGTGTTAACTTTATTTCTGTTGGTGAACTATGCTAACTTGATGCTAAATCATGTGCTGCTTTGGGGACACTTTTGTCCAAGTTCCTTATAAGAATAAATTATAAATACAACTCGCTTTGGACACTAACACAAACGAAGAAAACTTGGAGGGGGGGAGTGTATCTTCTTGATTTTTTTTTTTTATTTCACATGTTAAGGGAGTTCACAGTGTAGCTTGAGCTCAGTTGTAGCCCCATGCTAGTGCTTTTAAAAGCCAGCAATGGGAAAGTAACCAATGACATTATGTGTGATGTATAAAGAAATCATAACTACAACAATCCAGCTCTATTTATGTTAGCGTACTCCAGAGAAATACTTTAACTGTGCAGTAAGCTGTAGCATGGTTCTGTGTCTTCCAAATTAGTCCTTCATCTATTTCCTAAATAGTAAACAAACAAAACCAATTTGTTTTGACGTGATACCTTGTGTTTGACAAATGTCACATTATATTTTATTATGGTGTCATTGTAGATTTCTGTATTTGCATGACATGTATAGCATGTATAAAGGTGAAATACATTTTCATTTATGAATCTAACCTGTTTCTTAGCTTTTTTTCACTCCCAGAAAAAATATGACTAAAAATACATGTACACTAATTTGTTCCAAGGTGTTTTCTGAAGGATATTGTAATACTGAATGGAGTGATTGTCTGTGCCTCAAATTATTTCACCATTATTTCCTTTGCCATATCCTAATTTGCTTTCTGAGGTCTTCCCAATATATGGAAAAAATGCAGAATGGTGGCAGAAAAGCCTTAAGGTAAGGTCCAAACTGTGGCATGCAGGGTGATAGTGACTGTATACAAGCTGGTTTGCAGCGCCAGCTTCTGCTCTCTGGGATATTACTTGGCAAAGAAAGCAAGGAAAAGGAAACCTGGAAAGTGTAGCTGATAGATGTTGTTCTGTTGAGTGTGCAAGAGGTGTCCTGTAAGGGTACCCCTAACATAGATGCTGAACTTCTCTTCCAGCTTATGTGCACATACTGCTGCTTAGAAAGATGCCAGCCTGGGGATGCTATTAGTTTGCTAGTAAAATATTGGGAGGGAAACATTCTAAAATTATTTATATTTTATTTTTAAAGCCATGGTTTCAGTCAAAATTAAAAATTAATCTGCTTTTATTATGAACATATTAATATTTTCCATGGTGTGATAGTTCATCTCATTCTTATTAATTCCTGAATGATTCCTGTGATTTGTCCACTGTATTATTGACCAAGATTAAAGGAAGCATGATAAGTGAGTGGTCATGAAGATGTATCTTGCATACTTCGAATATGCTTTCAAATGTAACACAAAAATTTGGCTGAATATTTGGAGGTGGTTGTATTAACTGAAGGGTTAAATGACATCTACATTTTGCTTTTGATGATGCAGTTTTTTCATACCAACATTAGTGTTTGTGGCTGCGATTCAAGCTTGGGCAATAAACTTTCTTTTTAATTTTGTCAGTGGTCTTGAAGCTGTGGTGAAGAATCACTAGTGATTCACAAAGATCCTTGGTAGAACTTTTCTTCTGTAAAGCACCTGGAGAATCAAGCAGTGAGAAGCAGCAAGGAAAAGATGAATAGAGCAGTGACCCTTGAATGGATTTTTATTAAAGCATTTATAAATGAGCGAATGGATTCTTTTGTCTACTTAAAACATGAGCTGCAAAACAGGACTGTACACATGACTAAGAATCAGACTTCTTCCTTGCTTTCTTCTCAATGCAAGAACCATGTAAAAATTGAAAAAGAATAAAGTTGTTCAGAGTGTCAGTTGCCCCTCCAAACAATGAAGAGTGCTTGTTTACCTGTGCTGCCTCTGTGTGCATGAATATATAGGAATATCAGTTACCTGATAGCTGAGGATGTTGGTTTTCAGCATGAATATTAAATTCTGAAAAAAAATATTAGTGCTGGGCCACTCTGCTAAAATCTGGAAAACAGAATGTCTATTATGACTGAATGTGATTTTCTCTGGATTTTATTTTTATCTTAAGAAAAGCAGGTTTTAAATTAATTCAGTCTCTCCAGAATATGTACACTTAAAAATAATAGAAAAAAATAATAGAAATCTTAAGATATGTAGATGCATTTTTTTTTATTGATAGTTAGTGGCAATAATACCAGTGCAGAACACTGTGAGCCACAATGTTTATCCTCCTCCCACTCTTTTTTGTCCTGTCATTTATTTTACTCTTACGATCTCCTACAACTGAAGAGTAGGTGATGCTAGTCACTCAGCTGGCCAGTTTAGCTTGCCTGTTGAAGTAACACGTTAATTGTAGAAGCCTTTAAAATTGCAAGCAGAAACACTAGGAGAAAGGTTGTTCAAGCTTTTAAAGTAATTACAATTAGTATAAGAAAATGGTTTCTTGACCACCAGAATAATTTTTGACACTTCTTTTCTTCTCAGTTGCCTTGTTTTTTCTCCAGCCTGTAGTAGTGAAGTATCATGATGTTTTATGCTATTTCTAATGATTCAAGAGTGAGTTAGTAATGTTCTTAAACTGTTGGGTTCAGTGGTTACTGAAGGTCTGCAATTTTCAGGATTGAAATCAACATTCTGAAAACTAGTGTATGATGGTCACTTCAAACCCTTGCAAAATTAGATGTCCCCCTGCTGAAATCAAGCCTGAATCATTTCCAGAGAGAAAAAAAAAAAACAACTGTGATGCAGAAGATATTCAGTGAATAGGAAGAGATGGTAAGCAGTGTGCTGTGTGATTTATCATGTCCTTGCTCTAAGAATAAGTTTTGAAAATAGTTGTGTGAATAGCTTAAACCAGATGCTGTGCACTATTTCCTGTATCTTGCTATGTCTAAAAGTAAATGGTAGTTCTCGGTGATTGATGTCGTACAGAAGAAGACAAAAGAACCTAAAATTACATCCCTGGAGAAAAAAAATAATGGATGTGAGAGATGTTCACAATCAGAGAAATTATTCTGACTGTATATCCTCATTTTTTTTTGTATCAATAACAGCTGCTCTCACCAACTTCAATACATGAGCAGTGTATAGTAAACAGGATTAGAATATAGTAAACAGAATTGCAAAACTATTAACATTATGTTCATGCATACTTTTTCAGAGTAACCTCTCTCTTTTAAAATACATGACAATATTGGCTGAAATATCATTAATAGCTCCTCAAATATTCAGAGCTATGAGGAGGTTATACCAGTTTTCACTGTTTTCTTTTTGTTTTCGTAAAGCCCTTGCCAGTTCAAACACACAAATCCACTAGAATACAAATTCTGGTGGTTGCCTGCTGGAATGACTTTGTTGTTTCAGTTCCTGGACAAAGACTGTCCACATCCCAGCTGGCAGAGAAACAAAAAGCCCATGGAATCTTTTGGAGACTGAATACCTGCAGTAGTGTGTCTGGGACAGCAATGAGACACCACTGGCATTAATAAAAGAGCCATTAATATAATCCTGGTCAGAAATGCCTAAAAGTTCCCCAGGTGAAGACCAGGTCAGAATTTCTAATCTTACAAGGTTAATTTATGCTGATGTTCTTGGGTTTGTGCCATTTGTTAGGGCAAAAACATGTCCTGTAGGAAATGAAACTGTATGACATTCCAAAGGCTGGGAACGTGGAGGTTCTTGTTGGATCCCACAAGGATGAAGTAGAGATAACACAGGATCAGGTACAACTACATACATGCAGAATTGGTATGGGAAAAAAAACAGATAAAGAGAGAGGGAGAGGGAGAAGAAGGGAAAGGGGAAATAAAGCACCACCCAAAGATCAAGGGTAAGAGATAAAGAAGAAGAAAGTCACCACCCAAGGATCCAGCAGCGTCCTGTGGATCTTGTGGCAGAGAAGAGGGGGATGGTGGTCCCATCCTAGGAGAGTCTCTCCTCCTTTTATATGGTCAATTTCTTGCTGTGCCACAGCTGCTAGCCAGTCGTTTGTTCTGACTTGGTCTGGAAGGTTCTGTGGAGTGGTCACCCCCCTTTTAGTTTGCACAAAGTCTCTAATTGTCTCCAAGTTTTATGGCCTCCCCTCTTATCAAGGCGCTGTCTTTTCTCAAGCATTATTGTCTTCCTTCTTATCAAGGTCTCAAGTTGTTTCTTTTCAAGACCTTAAGACTGTTTGAGACAAAGGCATAACTCATCCCACTACAGCCTGCTAGTGGATTTAGCAAATAAATTAGTTTATGGAATGGGGGAAGGGAAGCAGGATGGGTGAAAAAGTAGTAGTTGATGAGGAATGCTAAGATACTACGCACATATTTACTACCAAGTAATTACTATTGAAATTCCTAAGTCAATTAGTATCAGTCATGCCTACAACATCCCATTTAGCTGGACATCTTCAAACTTGGTCTCTCCTTCTGACTTCTTTTCCTGCTGCTTTGCTGCAATTTTTCTTTCTGTCACCTTTGTGAGATCTGGCTCTTACACAGGTGAAGAAATGCAATCTCTCTGCGCCTGTGCTTCCTTCTCAAATTAATCTGCTGTGGCCTCTTGGGTGATAAGTGTGGTTCAAAGACTTTGCTTTTAAAATCCTGTTACTGTATTTATGCCATGCATTGCTGTTAATTCATACACCGAGGTTGTTTTCGCTGGTATATTGCCAAAATCCTGCTGAGTTCATACAGGCTGTATGCCTACTGGCAACAGTGCAGCTTTCACATGTTATTACAGGAAAGTCATGATAACCTCATAAATAAAACATAGGGGCATAATGACATCATGAGAGCCCAGCCTTGCTAAAGGCTCTCTTTAAAGTGTAATTTGGTGATAGTATCAGAGCCAAGTCATGCAGTCAGTCATCCTCTCACGTTCCTTTGGGTTTTAATTAAATGATTACTTTCCTTAGATTTCAAAGCTAAATAATGTAGGACTTATTTCCTCAATTAAGGGGGGAATCATTATCTGTTGTTCTGAGCCTAGACTGAAAAAAAATATCACCGTTCATGGAAAGTCATTGAAAAGAAGTCCTTACAACTGAAATTGTTTGGGTTTTTTGCTTTATTCTGGACCAAATTATTTCCTCGTCTGGATGAAGTTTGAAAGTTATTTTGATGACTAACCACAGAAATTGACCTAAGCACCAGTGTCTCAGTCTGTCAAGTAAGAGAAAGAGCTGACATTGGTTTGCTCTTAGTGTCTTAGAGGTTTAGCTAATTTTATTCCACTCACTGATAGAGATAAAATCATCATTGTTATTATTATTATTAGAAGCAGCAGCAGCAGCAAACAAGTAGTGCACCAGCAAACAATTTGGCAGATTGTTCTCATTTCAAGACAGGAGACGTGCTTTGTGGTTTGGTAAAAATAATTTGATAAACTCCAAAAAAAAAAACCCAAACCCAAAAAACTAAACAAGCCTGGTAGTGCTAAGGGGCAGGGGTAGGTCAGAAGTGGAAGAAGAAAGCGTAGATACAGAACTCCTCCAAAAGCAGAGATCAAAGTTAATTAAGCCATGCAAGTCATACCAGGAGGTGTAATAAGATAGTGAGGTACAAATTTACATCATCCTTAAGGGAAACATTTCCCTGTTGATACTGATAAAACCATGCTTACCCTTGAGACAGCAGTTCTTGCTGGTGGGTCTTGCCTTGTCTTGATGTTGACTCCACCAGACCCTCACTGCTCTGACATGCTTTTTCCTCCATAAATATTACCATCTATGGTCTCTGTTTGCAGATACCCAAATGCTTTGTGCATGACCCCCAAGCTAACCTGCTTCCTATAGAGTGGTTTAATGCTGTTTGTCTGGTGCACCTCAGTGGGGAACAGGCATTCAGCAGCAGCTGCCGAGTTGGTGAGCCTGTCAGTTCAGGAAAGCCCGGGCAGCACTTCCCAGCAAGGCTCAGGCTCCCTTGCTCTGGCTGCTTTTGTGCCTGACCTTGCCAGGGATCAAGGAAAGTTTTATTTAGACTTAAAAAAAAAATTAGAAATTAACATAATACAGTTCAGCAAAGTTCTGTGCCAAGTGTAATGTTTTATGCAGGAAAAAAATGCCTCCATGAAAAAACTGATACACAAGATCTTTTCTGCTATTGAGGGCTAGTTTCTGCCTTTGAATTCTGGGTGACTTCATCATTTCCAAGTACTGAACATGCAAACCACAGCCATTCCAAAGGGAATGTTTACTAAATTAAACATTAAAGGAATAGGAAAGCTATTCTCCATTCTAATGATACTTAATTAGAGAAAAAAATGGAAATAGATTCAAATAATTAGTCTTAATAAGCAGTAATTGCCAAGTCTTGTGCAATAGAATAGCTGTCACAATTTAAAGGAGGAGAATAATGATGCTGTGGAACTACAAATAGACACTGCTTTGAATATTAATCTAATTTGTAAAGTGGATTTATGTTCTTGTGTTCTTAGACTACATGGTACCAACCACGGAGACCCTTCTGTATCAATCGGGATAATACATGTCCTGCAATCCATCATGATACATGTATATTGAATCAAGATCATCTGAGATGAATTCAAGTAAATAGGTTGATAATGACATTAAATAATTTTAGTTTAGGTAACGTAGAAATTTATCTTATGTACACAGAGGTGGATTAAGTGAATGTAGTGCTTTGGACGGGTTTTTATTTCAAGTGAGGTGTCTGCTTAATTTTAAATTTCAGGGTAGCACTAGCCCCCCTACAAACAGAGAACAGGCAAACCATGACATCAACTGAAAGAGGGAATAAAATCAAATCTTTTTTTAATTATTATTAGTTGTACTTCCATCATCTTGAGAATGAAGCCATAGCTACCCACATAGTGATTATTCTGTATATTTTAAGAGGTGTGCCAAACTGGTACTGCACATTATCAGGTTGAGCTCCCTGGGCTGGCCCAGGCTTCTTTGGAAAAATGCAGATTAACAGCATCTGTCCACTTTAATTTTGCTTGCTTCAACTGGAAAAATGCAGATTAACAGCATCTGTCCACTTTAATTTTGCTTGCTTCAACTAAAGCTCACTCTGCTCAATTGTATGGCAATTATCTGGGATTCCTTATGTTTAAACTACGCAAGACCCTGCAGACACTTAAAGACAGCAACCAGATTTATAGCTGTGAAGAGAGATTCCTCAGTCCCACTGACAGCAATTCTGCCAAGGTTGGAAGATGGTGATCAGAAGATAAGGCTCAGCTAAAAGATCAGTCCTATAAAAGGAGGGCAAGAAAACGTCAGCAGTTTAAATTCCAAAGTACAGCCAAAGTCAGCAGTCCATGCTGGTATTTGGAATGTAAGGAAACTCAGACCACCTCTTTGATGTACATCTTATGAAGGGAATGACAGTAAGCAATCCTTCCTCTCCACTCTTTACCCAATGTCTAATTTACCCTTTTAGGCCATGGATTGAGTAAATGTAGCACTGTGGCTCTGAGATGGATCAGAAACGTCAAGACTACACAACACAGGGTGCTGACTGGCTATTTTTGGGGGCTTAATTTAATTTGCTTAAAAAGAAAAAATGTTGACAGGCTAACTTGGTTTTGGCAAGCTTTACACCAGATCAGATATCCTCTGCCTGGGCTGCTGTAATGATACCGTATCACTATCACCCATCTTCCTGCAGCTATTGTGAAAATACAAACCCAGCACCAGCTCTCTGCTTGGGCTAAAACAAAAGCAAGTGCCTGCATCTGATCTGAAGTAAATTTATATTAATGAGTTGACCTGCCAATGCACCAAACTAGTATTCAGGATCCTTGACCAACAGCCTCCAATGCCTGACATCACCTAGGTAAGTGTGTCTCCTTTTACATCTTCTCTAAACCTATTTTTCTCGGTGGTTTTCTACCACAGCGATATTACTCCATTTGCAGAGGGCTCCAGTTCATGTCCGTATGCGCTTGTGCCGCTTTACTGCTCTTGAAGAAAAACTCAAGAGTCCAAACCTGTTTGGGCCCACCGGGTGTAACAATCAACCCACGGACCGACTCCATTCCTGTAGCTTAGAAGGAAGAGTGCTCACAGGGCAGGAATCGATCCTCGGTCCCAGGAAAGGTGAGAGCTGCAGTATACACTCAAGATGGGCACAACCCGAACTTGAAATGACCTTTGGAAGAACCCACTAGAGCCTGTTCCGGAGGTGCCTCCAGCCCCGCAGCAGCACCCTATGACAGGGATCCACGGCCGCGGTACCGGCGGGCAGACCCGGCCCAGGCGTGTCCGGGAGCTGTACGGCCCCGCCACGGCACTTAAAGCCCCTCGCCGGGGGTTTTACCTCGACCCTGGAGGCCTCAGTGGGGCTTTTGGCCAAACCTCCTCTGCCCGGCACACCGCTTTGCAGCCCAAAGCGGAGAAAAGTGCTGGGATCGCGGCCGCCTCCCCCGCAAACCCCCGCACTTCGGGCCTTCCCACCTCCGGATGTTGGTGGCCCTGCTGCCCGGGACCGAGTGGGAAGTTTCACGGGAGGGTGTGTCTGTGTGTCTGTGTGTGTGCCTGCTTTTTCGCGGCTGTTTGCTGCTGACGAGATCCCCCGAGTTCAGAACACCCCCTAAGAAGGGCTGGGGCACTCCGCCCTCTCTGCGCTGCTGCAGCCGGGAAGAAGGGGCCAACACGAGGCTGCCCGGCGCCTGCCCGCAGCAGCGCGAACCCCCTGGGCTCAGCAGCACCGGGGCGAGAGGTGGCGGAACAGCAGCGAGAGACCGGGGAGAAGCAGAAGGAGGTGCGGCGGCCGCAGCCGCCACCACCTCAGCCCAGCCCCGCCNAGTAACACGTTAATTGTAGAAGCCTTTAAAATTGCAAGCAGAAACACTAGGAGAAAGGTTGTTCAAGCTTTTAAAGTAATTACAATTAGTATAAGAAAATGGTTTCTTGACCACCAGAATAATTTTTGACACTTCTTTTCTTCTCAGTTGCCTTGTTTTTTCTCCAGCCTGTAGTAGTGAAGTATCATGATGTTTTATGCTATTTCTAATGATTCAAGAGTGAGTTAGTAATGTTCTTAAACTGTTGGGTTCAGTGGTTACTGAAGGTCTGCAATTTTCAGGATTGAAATCAACATTCTGAAAACTAGTGTATGATGGTCACTTCAAACCCTTGCAAAATTAGATGTCCCCCTGCTGAAATCAAGCCTGAATCATTTCCAGAGAGAAAAAAAAACACAACTGTGATGCAGAAGATATTCAGTGAATAGGAAGAGATGGTAAGCAGTGTGCTGTGTGATTTATCATGTCCTTGCTCTAAGAATAAGTTTTGAAAATAGTTGTGTGAATAGCTTAAACCAGATGTTGTGCACTATTTCCTGTATCTTGCTATGTCTAAAAGTAAATGGTAGTTCTCGGTGATTGATGTCGTACAGAAGAAGACAAAAGAACCTAAAATTACATCCCTGGAGAAAAAAAATAATGGATGTGAGAGATGTTCACAATCAGAGAAATTATTCTGACTGTATATCCTCATTTTTTTTTGTATCAATAACAGCTGCTCTCACCAACTTCAATACATGAGCAGTGTATAGTAAACAGGATTGGGTACAATATCAGAATTGCAAAACTATTAACATTATGTTCATGCATACTTTTTCAGAGTAACCTCTCTCTTTTAAAATACATGACAATATTGGCTGAAATATCATTAATAGCTCCTCAAATATTCAGAGCTATGAGGAGGTTATACCAGTTTTCACTGTTTTCTTTTTGTTTTCGTAAAGCCCTTGCCAGTTCAAACACACAAATCCACTAGAATACAAATTCTGGTGGTTGCCTGCTGGAATGACTTTGTTGTTTCAGTTCCTGGACAAAGACTGTCCACATCCCAGCTGGCAGAGAAACAAAAAGCCCATGGAATCTTTTGGAGACTGAATACCTGCAGTAGTGTGTCTGGGACAGCAATGAGACACCACTGGCATTAATAAAAGAGCCATTAATATAATCCTGGTCAGAAATGCCTAAAAGTTCCCCAGGTGAAGACCAGGTCAGAATTTCTAATCTTACAAGGTTAATTTATGCTGATGTTCTTGGGTTTGTGCCATTTGTTAGGGCAAAAACATGTCCTGTAGGAAATGAAACTGTATGACATTCCAAAGGCTGGGAACGTGGAGGTTCTTGTTGGATCCCACAAGGATGAAGTAGAGATAACACAGGATCAGGTACAACTACATACATGCAGAATTGGTATGGGAAAAAAAACAGATAAAGAGAGAGGGAGAGGGAGAAGAAGGGAAAGGGGAAATAAAGCACCACCCAAAGATCAAGGGTAAGAGATAAAGAAGAAGAAAGTCACCACCCAAGGATCCAGCAGCGTCCTGTGGATCTTGTGGCAGAGAAGAGGGGGATGGTGGTCCCATNCCCCAAGCTAACCTGCTTCCTACAGAGTGGTTTAATGCTGTTTGTCTGGTGCACCTCAGTGGGGAACAGGCATTCAGCAGCAGCTGCCGAGTTGGTGAGCCTGTCAGTTCAGGAAAGCCCGGGCAGCACTTCCCAGCAAGGCTCAGGCTCCCTTGCTCTGGCTGCTTTTGAGCCTGACCTTGCCAGGGATCAAGGAAAGTTTTATTTAGACTTAAAAAAAAATTAGAAATTAACATAATACAGTTCAGCAAAGTTCTGTGCCAAGTGTAATGTTTTATGCAGGAAAAAAATGCCTCCATGAAAAAACTGATACACAAGATCTTTTCTGCTATTGAGGGCTAGTTTCTGCCTTTGAATTCTGGGTGACTTCATCATTTCCAAGTACTGAACATGCAAACCACAGCCATTCCAAAGGGAATGTTTACTAAATTAAACATTAAAGGAATAGGAAAGCTATTCTCCATTCTAATGATACTTAATTAGAGAAAAAAATGGAAATAGATTCAAATAATTAGTCTTAATAAGCAGTAATTGCCAAGTCTTGTGCAATAGAATAGCTGTCACAATTTAAAGGAGGAGAATAATGATGCTGTGGAACTACAAATAGACACTGCTTTGAATATTAATCTAATTTGTAAAGTGGATTTATGTTCTTGTGTTCTTAGACTACATGGTACCAACCACGGAGACCCTTCTGTATAAGAGACAGGGATAATACATGTCCTGCAATCCATCATGATAAATGTATATTGAATCAAGATCATCTGAGATGAATTCAAGTAAATAGGTTGATAATGACATTAAATAATTTTAGTTTAGGTAACGTAGAAATTTATCTTATGTACACAGAGGTGGATTAAGTGAATGTAGTGCTTTGGACGGGTTTTTATTTCAAGTGAGGTGTCTGCTTAATTTTAAATTTCAGGGTAGCACTAGCCCCCCTACAAACAGAGAACAGGCAAACCATGACATCAACTGAAAGAGGGAATAAAATCAAATCTTTTTTTAATTATTATTAGTTGTACTTCCATCATCTTGAGAATGAAGCCATAGCTACCCACATAGTGATTATTCTGTATATTTTAAGAGGTGTGCCAAACTGGTACTGCACATTATCAGGTTGAGCTCCCTGGGCTGGCCCAGGCTTCTTTGGAAAAATGCAGATTAACAGCATCTGTCCACTTTAATTTTGCTTGCTTCAACTAAAGCTCACTCTGCTCAATTGTATGGCAATTATCTGGGATTCCTTATGTTTAAACTACGCAAGACCCTGCAGACACTTAAAGACAGCAACCAGATTTATAGCTGTGAAGAGAGATTCCTCAGTCCCACTGACAGCAATTCTGCCAAGGTTGGAAGATGGTGATCAGAAGATAAGGCTCAGCTAAAAGATCAGTCCTATAAAAGGAGGGCAAGAAAACGTCAGCAGTTTAAATTCCAAAGTACAGCCAAAGTCAGCAGTCCATGCTGGTATTTGGAATGTAAGGAAACTCAGACCACCTCTTTGATGTACATCTTATGAAGGGAATGACAGTAAGCAATCCTTCCTCTCCACTCTTTACCCAATGTCTAATTTACCCTTTTAGGCCATGGATTGAGTAAATGTAGCACTGTGGCTCTGAGATGGATCAGAAACGTCAAGACTACACAACACAGGGTGCTGACTGGCTATTTTTGGGGGCTTAATTTAATTTGCTTAAAAAGAAAAAATGTTGACAGGCTAACTTGGTTTTGGCAAGCTTTACACCAGATCAGATATCCTCTGCCTGGGCTGCTGTAATGATACCGTATCACTATCACCCATCTTCCTGCAGCTATTGTGAAAATACAAACCCAGCACCAGCTCTCTGCTTGGGCTAAAACAAAAGCAAGTGCCTGCATCTGATCTGAAGTAAATTTATATTAATGAGTTGACCTGCCAATGCACCAAACTAGTATTCAGGATCCTTGACCAACAGCCTCCAATGCCTGACATCACCTAGGTAAGTGTGTCTCCTTTTACATCATCTCTAAACCTATTTTTCTCGGTGGTTTTCTACCACAGCGATATTACTCCATTTGCAGAGGGCTCCAGTTCATGTCCGTATGCGCTTGTGCCGCTTTACTGCTCTTGAAGAAAAACTCAAGAGTCCAAACCTGTTTGGGCCCACCGGGTGTAACAATCAACCCACGGACCGACTCCATTCCTGTAGCTTAGAAGGAAGAGTGCTCACAGGGCAGGAATCGATCCTCGGTCCCAGGAAAGGTGAGAGCTGCAGTATACACTCAAGATGGGCACAACCCGAACTTGAAATGAGCTTTGGAAGAACCCACTAGAGCCTGTTCCGGAGGTGCCTCCAGCCCCGCAGCAGCACCCTATGACAGGGATCCACGGCCGCG
>JAAWXA010000004.1:11946175-11980580 GCA_038090715.1 Florisuga fusca | reverse complement strand
GACAGGCGCTGTGCTCGGGGCCCGGCGGGTGCCGGCGTTGGTCATTGTCCCCGTCAGCCCTGCCTGCGCGCCTGGTATCGGACGGGCCTATCCCTCGCCCCGTCGGCCGGGAAGGAGCGGGCCGAGCCCCGGGGGCTCTCCCGGAGTAGGGTGCGTCAAGCCCCGCTGTCCTTCGCTGAGCCTATTGCGGAGTCCGCTGGCCTCACCGGCCTGGGGTGGGCGGTGGTCGCCGCCACCGCCGCCGCTTTGGTTCTCCGCGCTGACCCAGGAGGGGTTGGGCGGCGGCTGTGGGGACAGAAGGTCAGCGGGGAGTCCGCTGAAGCTTTCTTGGATCCGTGAGTGCCTGAGGGGCCTGGAGCAGCGACATCCGTGACCCGCCTCTCCCGGGTGTGTGATATATATGTACAGAGGCGTCTGTACGGTGGTACCGTGCGCGCAGCTCAAGCGTTCAGCCAGGTTTCGGAGGGCCGGGGACAAAGCACGGAGCTGGGGCTGTCGGTACCGTGTCGCCAAGGGTTCCAGAAAACCCGTGTTGCTCTGATCCAGCTGGGCGAACAGCAGAGCTGAAGTTACTCGGCTCTGCACGCAGTAAGGACAGCGTTTTCTTCAGAGGCGAGTGAGGCATAAATACCAGCAGTCCCTGTTCCTTGTAATTTCTATGTTGTCACCTACAGGTTTACACTGGTTAACATGTTTATAATAACTTAAAGCAGCACAGGTTTTGTATAGAAGTCCTATAGCTCTAGTGCATCTTTGGGTTAGCTTAATTTATTTTGGGGATTGAGTGAAACCAAAGCAAGAGGAGTTGGTGCTAATTTGACTAAATCTGTGTTTTTTTGATATTATCTTGGTTGGTTCAGTTGATTATACACAATTACTTACACACATCTGAGGAGGCACTTATGTCTCAGGAGGAATCGGTGATAGCAGTCTCCTCATTTGGCTCAACTTTATCCAGAATATCCACACCTAATTTTTAGTGCAGTTTTTAAATGCCTCGAGTGACTTATAAATATAGCTTAGGTTCCTGAGTTACAGGGGTTTAAAGCAAAGGCTATCCCAGTTGCTGGGAGATTTTAATTACCTGCTTACCTTGTGTGTTTGTGAGCCTCAAGGAAAAGGGAATCCTTAGTGAAAGTTTTGCTGGGTGTGGACAGCTGGAGGAAGAGCATGGAAGAGGATGCCAGAAGGGAGGGGGAGAAATACGCAAAAGGCATGGCAGGATCTGGTGACGAAAGCCACGTTAGGCAGTCTGTGAGAAACAAGGCTGGGCAGAGAGGGGCAGAGAACATGGATGAGTAACTCTTTCCTCTTGTTTTCATCTTTGCACTCTGAAGGGCTAATCAGAAGCTATGAGGTTGGGTTTTTTTTTAATATTGGTGCTGATGAGGTGAGCTGAAATTAATTAACTTCCTTTAGAGGCACACCCTGCTATCCTGATAAACAGCTGCCTTAATGAGTGTCCATGCACTCCTCCACATCTGCCTTCAGCAAAATAACTGGTATTTCTGCCACCACTTTTGTAAGAGTGATCAAACCAACTCTCCTTCCTCCTGATGGGCTTGATTTTGGTGCAGCCTTGCCTTGTGGGTGTTCACCTGTCAGGAGGTAACGTAGGCTGGGTTGGTGTTGCAGCAAGCTGGCGATCAATGTGGTTGCACACAGTTACATTTGCTTTTCCTCTCAGGTGGCAGCAGGGACTCTCTGTCTGTGGGAAAGGGAGGAAATGTGCTGGGAGTTTTCCAGCAAGGGCTTATTTCTCTGGTGTGGCTGGGGAAGGCAGCCTGGACTTCCCAGCCTCCTGTCAGCACTGTTGTATGGTGTTACCCGTTCTGAATAAATAAGGAGTTTCTTTTGGTTTTCTGGTGGTTTTGTGACTTAAGATGGAAAAAAGCAAAGGCCTCTGTTAGTGGTTGTGTGTGTTGGAGAGCTTTCAGTAGGCAGGAAGTTATCATGGTTTGTCTCTAGGGTTATGGCAGGAGCGGGTTTAACACAAAGGCAGAAGTGGCTGGGGATGGTGCTTGTGACATTTAAATCTCTGTAATAGATGTCTTAAAGGCTTCTAATTCAATGTATTACAGAAATGGCTCACCATTATGTTTATAGGTTGTGCTTTCTTTGTGTAAAAGAAGTGTTTGAGAGAAATACCTTGATTATGTGATACAGATTTATTGTGCTCAGTCTTTCCAGTTTGGGACTGTAATCTGTGTTTCTGCAAAGGTGATGTATCTCCTCCTAATTAGTGACATTAATTGGGTTAGTTTTAAATTAGAGCACACAGAGCTTAAGTTACATGCTCAGTAGATCTACCCAGTTATTTTTAACTGTTCAAATACGCAGGGGCGGGGAAATACTTTCTATGTATCCCAGAGAATTGCTTGAAAATTGTGTAGTTGCCCATTAAGAAGTGCTGTACGCTTCAGCTAGGCCTGTGCTTTCTGTAATAGGTCTTCATCCCACTGGAAGTGTAAGGGGGAGCAATTTTTTTTTTTTTTTTTAAAGTATATATATAAACTTATATTCTGTATAGAAAGCAGAGGGGAGTGATGCCCACCTGCCGCCCCTGTGTGGGACCATTACCTCACTAACGTGAGACCTGTTTGTCTCTTGGTGATCTGTGATGTTGGGATACAACCTGTGTAGAGCACGCCTTCCCCAGCTTGTGCTGTAGAAGAGGTTAAAGCTGAGAAGGAGGACAGCAAAGTCTCCCAAGGCTGCAGTCTGGGGAGGCCAAAAGAGGTGCTGCTTATGCCAGGGGGACTGTGTTTCTCTGCATGCACACTGAAGTGTCGGGGGCCACCTCACTCTGATTGTGGCATATTTGTCACAAGTGTGGGCTCTTGGTGCTGCTTTCCTGCCCTCATGTCCCTCTCTTCCCAGTTGCTCTGCCACAGCTGCTTGGGGAGGTGCTGTTGACCAGATCAGGAAATTTGGTAAACATTACATGTGATAAAAGAGAGGAAAGGGCAAGTAGAGAAAAAGAAAAAGCAAAACAAATAAAAGGAATAGGTCTGTCATTTCCCTGGTCGTGTCATTTCCAGGCTGTGTTGCTGGTGTAACTGGAGCCGCAGTGGTCTGGGGCTACCAACAAACCTACTAAAAAGTGCTCTGGTGTTCAAAGCATAACCTTGGAAGGTGCTCCGAGAGACACAAAACCCCAGGAGATGTGGTCTGTAATCAAAGCACTCATGGAATGTTGGAGAGCGGTGAGGAAACAGGATGGACATTTGACTTTTGGTCACTTGTGTCAATTTTCTAACTGCTGTGGTGCCTAACAGGAAGAACAGTTTGGAAATCCTTCAGCTGAGCTTCACTTGCCTCAACTGGAAGGTGTATGTCCTTGAGTTAAGCAGCTGTTCCAGCTTATAGTTTTCAAACCTGTCACATGTGTCCTGCCCTGAGGCAGTGAGCCTTGAGTTAAGAGTCACCTCCGTGCCTTGGCAGAGCGGCAACTCTGCTCCAAGCACTCCAAGGTGTTGGGGCAGCGGTGTTGGAGCATGGAACAGGCTTGCCCTGCACATGTCATGATACCCTTCCCCCAGCCCTAGCAGGGTTGGGGGTTCTGGAGTGCCCTGGTTTTGCTGGGTAGAATTATGGAATTGATTTTCTGTTCAGGAAATCTGCAGGTTTTGAGGAGACTGCAGTGCTTGATTCTTGTGAGAACGAAGATGACAAGTCACTTTGTTCTGGTTTGTGGCCAGCCATGGTTTGTGGGTTTCCATAGCAATCAAGGTCTTTAGCAATTTTGAGCTTAGCCAAGTGCTAGGACTGGGAGGAGTGAAACCCAGGGCAGCTGACCCAGTCTGGCCAATAGTATCCCATGCTATAATCATCATTCTCAGTACAAGTTGAGAAATTTGCTGGGGATGAGGCTCTTTCTTCGTGGCCGCTGTCTGAAGCATCTTATCTGTCATTCTGCCCCTGAGGTCTCCTCTCACATTTGCTGAGACTGTCCTCCTCTTCCTGGAGTGTCTCTGCTTGCAGTGTTCAACATCTACCATTCATTGCTGGGGGTGCATAGCTTGCAACCACTGTATGGGCTGAGTATAACTTGATATTTTATATTAACATTTGGATTAATAGTAGTTCTTTATTGTTCTATTAGATCGGTTTTCATTTCAACCCAAGGGTGTCCTTTCTTTCCCTGATTGCCTTTCTTGGGTGAGGAAGAATCACTGAGTGGTAGAACTACCTAAACATAGATATGGATGAAAGTGCCAATTGGGAGCTGAAGATATTCAGTAGAAAATTCATGGGAAAATGAGTGTATGTGTGGCCTAGTGGAGCACAGGGAGCGTCTACCTGTGGTGATGCTACACAAGCCAGTCTGGGAAGCATTGGCTGAAGGAGATGTGAACTCTTCTTGCACTTCAGGATGGTTTGCTGGGAGTTTCTCTGTTCTTCTCCATAACAAAAAGGATGTGGGCAGGCTGGAGAGGGTCCAGAGAAGAGCCACGAGAATGGTCAGAGGGCTGGAGCACCTGCCATATGAGGAGAGGCTGGGAGGACTGGGTCTGTTCAGCTTGGAGAAGGCCTGGGGGAGACCTTATTACAACGTTCTAGTACCTGAAGGGCAGCTACAAAGGAGAGGGAGACTCCCTATTTACAAGGAGCCACATGGACAAGATAAGGGCAATGGGCACAACTTGTTCCTGGGGAGATTCCATTTGAGTACAAGAGGAAAATTTTTCACTGTGAGGACAATCAGACGTTGGAATGGCTCCCAGGGGAAGTGGTGGATTCTTCCACCTTGGAAAGTTTTAAATACCAGCTTGACAAGGTGCTGGGTTATAAACAATAATATGAGAAGGGTTGGGCCAGAAGATGCTTGAGGTCCCTTCCAACCCAACATTCTATGGTTCTTATGTACTTTCCTGGACATTTTCTGCTGGAGGTGTAAGTTTTGCTTGGAAGCTGAATGGGCAAGAAGATGTCAGGTTTATGTCCTGCTTGGACAGTGGCTGGGGTGGGAGCTGCATGGGACAGCCTTTGAATCAGCTATTTTAACTTCCCTGCTAGAAAACTTGTCACGTCTGTACTTTACATTTAAGTGTAAGATAAATAGCTTCCTATATTGCAGGCTCCAAGGTCTTCAGGTTTTTGGTTTGGTGGTGAGGTGTTTTTTTTTGTTTTTTGGGGGTTTTTTGTTTGTTTTTTGGGGGGGGTGTTTGGTTGGGGTTTTTTTGGTTTTTTTTGTTTTTTTAGTTGGGATTGCAGCAGAGCTTTAATTTGATTGTATTTCCATCAAATACTCGACTGTCTTGGCGTTGAGACTCAATTCCTGATTTCTCTGTGTTGGCAGGCACTGCAGCCATACGTGCTCTGGTATGCCTCTTTGCAGCCTCTGGTTGATGCCCCTCTAGCAGACAGTCAAACGTAAAGCTTGCACCTGCTCCTTATCTTTTTGGACAGAGTGAGAGAATAGTAAGGTGGGTAGTTTTTGCAGTGAGGATCAGTGTCTGCAGTGAGGATCTTCCTGTCTGCTGTGTGACCCAACCTATGACAGATTTGCTTAGCTCTTCCTCCAAAAGATTTGGAGGTAGTGGCAATAGTGGTTGGGGCAATCCCTTACTAAAGGTTGAGTAATGACATCTCCCTTCATCTCCTTGATGAGGAGCACTACCTTTGCCTTTTCTGCATAGGGTTCCATCATCTTTGTTGTAGATGCTAGGAGGTACCCAAAAGGCATGTAAAGCAGTTCATGTATTTATGATGTGTTTACAGGAGAGTTAACTACTTCTAGTCAATCTGAAAGGTCATACCTTGGGGTTTATGATGTGGGGCTATTTGCATTAAGAAGAGCTCCAATTCCCTTCCATCCAGCTAGATGACAGCAGTCATTTGTGATTTCTTGTGGAGAAAATAAAGGAGATTTTAAGATTGCTCTGTTCAGAAGAGCAAGTTGTTAAAAATTTGTCTCCCTTCTGAAAGGCTGTGTGTTGAGGCTGGCACATTCCATACAATTTCTAGTAATTTTTTATTTCCTTGTCTCAGGATACTACTTTCAGGTTTGTAGCAGATAGATACTACAGGTATTTTGTACTTGTCAAAACACTGATCTCTCTAGGGTGGAGGTTTGAGAGCATTTCTTGTTGGTTGATTTCAGTTCCAAAAAGTGAAGAAAAAGAAAATAAAAGGTGGAGTCCCCATTAGTCTTTAAGAACTGTCTAAGCACAGTTACTGATAACTTCTCCAATGAGTCACTTATTGTTGTAACACAAAAGCAGCACTATTAACCTAGTAATATTCCTTCCTAGTTGAAGCAATAGTTCTTCATCTTTTCATAGTGCCAGCATCCTATAAAGTACAGGAGGAAGAACCCAGAATTCAGAACCTAGAGCACAGCAGGTCCTGGTTTCTCTGCTCCAGCATGACCTGGATGGCTCACTTAGGAACCATAGGGCCTTCACTTGGTTTGAGTAAATTCTGCTTTGAGCAGACTTGCTACTCAGGACCTTCCTACAAAAAGCTTTTGGTGTAGAACTGTACTGCTGATCTAGGTGAGGTAATTGAAACTTGAAGTGTGTAATTTAAACTTAGAAATTCTGTATAGATTAATTAGTGATTCTGTGGTGTTACAATGTGGGTCTTGATGGGGCTTGAGCGTCTGCTGCCTTTTCACACTGCATATTGCATCTTGAATCTTGCTGTGAGGAAATCACAGTGCGTGGGTTGCTTTTCAGGAGACACATAGAAACAAGTGAACACTTTCTTTCCACTAAACAAAAGGAGTGTCTTCATTGAAAATTACAGTAGTCCTCTTTTATCCTAAGGCAAGATCTAGGATATGCTGTTTCAGTCTTTCTCACGCTTTTAATATTATTGTTTAGCCAGTCTTGAAAAACTAAGGAATCTGTGGTTCTGTATGTTCAGTTTCTGGCTTCATCTCTGCAATGAGAGATCCTCACAGATTGGGTTCTGGACAATTGGTTGGATGGGGTTTAGCACTTCTATCTTTTTGGTGTTACATGCTTACTTAAAAATGGAAGACAAAGTTCGGAACTGAAGAGAAGATAAAAGGAAAGGATTTGAATAGCATAATAAAACACTGTCACTTTTTAAAACTTAAAACAGGGTTGTAGTGAAGGAAGCCTGGGAACCATGCACCTCATTTTGAAATGTGTTAGCTGGGGATGTATTTTGTTGTTTTTGAAATATTACTGATTGGTTTGGTAAAAAGCATTTTTGTGGGTCAGAAATAAATCCTTTGGTCACAGTACTGGCATTGGAGTATCATATTTAACTTTGGCTAGTGTGATCTTCAAGTAAGCAAAACACCTGAAGTTAATTCATTCTGTGCTGTTCTCAGATACATACTTCTAGGATCTAAGGGCAATGCCAGTTTCATATTTGAAAGTTCAGGGAACAAATACTATATGTTGTCTTTGGGGTACTTTGAGATTGTTTGTGCCTTGCAGCACTTAGAATTTCATGCCTTATCACGTGGAAAGATGCATTGCAGGGCAAATACTCTTAGGGTAAACATTTAGGGTAAACATGAGACCTTTCTTTCAGAGGGTCTCTGAAAATTCAGAGGGTTTTATTCAGGTTTTATTCAGAACTAAGCTATTGCTCTGTCTTGCAAACAATTCTCTGGTTATCTTATGGTGCAACTTAGTGAGAAGGATGTGAACATTTCCAGAATTGCTCTGAAATGGAAGAAATGGTTTGTCTAATGTCCACCTGTGGTGACAGGCATCAGACATGTGCTGTACATTCTTCTCTAAGAAGCTGCAGGGCACTGAGGTATGTGGATGCATACCTACTTCTCCAGGTGCCTTAAAGCTTGCTCTTTTTTGTTCCCTTTCAATTTTAGTTGGTCAAGTAAAAGATGTAGTTACTGAAATAGTTTAAGCACTGGGAGTGTCAAAAAAGGCATACTTAGCCAGTCCAGACAGGTTTTCTGTCTCCATGAGTGTCTGTGAGCGAATACTTACAGAAAATACCTGAGCATGTATAGGGTGACATTGACCTGGGCATGTTTTCCAGTTTCAAGTGACTGTTCATGAATTTCAGAGCTGTTAATGGATCTGGTTTATATCTATTTCTGGTCATTACAGCATCTTGTGGTAATTAGGAGCTGTAGGCATGGATATGTGGTTCAAATTCCAACTTTTAACCAGTTACCTCATAATTTCACTCTGTTTTAGTCCTTGTGTTTGCTAAATAGTTGATAATCCTTCTGTCTCTATTCACCATTCACCTTACTGGTGAATTTGTATACCTTTAATCATCGCTTTTCCAACTTACTAGTATCTTTTTGCAATGAAGAGCAAGAAGGGTAGATTCCACTGTTACTTTTCTTATTCTTCCACAGCTTTTTTGAGAGGGGATGCCCACAGCTGCTTCCTGCCACTTTGCATTCATTGTATATTTAAATGTTTGTCTTGCTAGTAGGTTACTTACAAGTATAAAAATGAAACGTGAAAGGTCTTTTTTAGATGTTTTCTTTTGGGTGAAGTGTGTGATAGTACAGCAGTTGAGGTTTGGCAGCAGTTTAAGCTCACAGGAGGTCTGTAACTATGTAAAAATATTGGTGGATATTAAAAATTTGAAATTCATTATATGTGAAGTTCAGAACATAACTTGATGCAAAATCATTTTTCTTTGCAAAGTTAATTTTAAACCTGTCTCTTCTCTCCTTATCATCTACGGCATTCAATACCTACTAAGAATTCACATGTTTTCTTCAGCTGTTGTATCTTGTTTGTGAGATTAAAATTTAAAATAGAATGAATAGACAGCACTACAAAATGGAGAGAAAAAGGAAGCAGTGATTGAATATTTAGATATTTTTAAAGAACTTAGCTGTGTTCCAAGATCAGCAATTAGGAAAATGAGGGAAAAAAAAAAAGGTACTGGCCTTAAAATGGGAATTAGTGATAAAAGGAAAACATCTGAAAATATGCCTCACCCCAACCTTGAAGCATTTAATACTATGCTTGTTTAAAACAGCTGTCCCAGTTGTAATTTTATAATGCAGTTCTGTTATCAGACTAGTAAATTGTATCATTTTTACAGCTTCAAGAAACTCATATAAACACGTGAGAGAAGATGACAAGATCTAGGTCAAGATCACCACGATGGAAACCAAGGTAAATATTTGTGTTCCGAATGCTTGTGTTCTGAACTGTAGCTCTGTGTAAGGATTTATAATTAGGACTTAAAACTTGCATAAAAGAAACTATAATTTGTTTTTCCAAACTGAACCCCTGCAATTTATTATTTTTTTTTTCCTAACTTGTAATTTTATTATGATATTTGTTTTGGTGATTTGCTTTGTTTTTTTTTTCAAACTGGAGATGTTAAAGTTTTGCTGTATACCTTGCATGTTTTTGGACTTGGATCTCTACCTTAAACACAAAATTCAAGTAGCAAACTAGTTAAGGCTGTTTTTACCCAAGCACCTCTTGGTACACTTAAAGTCTGTAACTGATCTACAGGGAGGGCCAGACCAACTATTAAAAAACAAAACAAAACCCAAAACGTAACAGTGCTTAGTTCAGACACCTCAAGATTTCTGAGCCTTTAGGGCTGATCTGCAAACTGATCTTTTAACAGAGTTACATCTACATTGCAGCATAAAGTGAACTGAAAACATGGGAGTCAGTGCCCTTCTTTTTGGACACTAGCCTAGCAGCATGTGTTGTTGATCTGTGTCACCAGAATAACTTGAAGGTTGCTTCATGCCATTAGTTAGCTGCCTAAGGTTTAAGACTTGCAGTGCTAGTTTGAGGTGTTAAAACTAGGAGGCTGGGACACAATTTTAAGCTTTCAAGAGCTGTTAGTGTGATATAAAAGGGTTTTTTTTTTGTGGTTTGGGGTCGCTTTCAGACTAAGTTTTGGTGACCAAGAGAGTTTGTTAGATAAAAACAAATGTGTGTGGTTTTTTGTTTGTTTGTTTTTAACAAGAGAAATTCTATCTACTTCCATACTAGATTGATAGTATTGAATGTTCTTTGAGTGAAGGTCAGGGAGGAATGCCCCAGCTCTCATTAGAATGCAAACCTCAACCAGAACTACACGGGGCGGCAGCAGGAGCAGCATGGGTGCTATTGGAAGTTAGATTTTCATGAAGATCTGTGTTCTGTGGGAGAAAGGGAGCAAATAGTTGTGCCAAACTACACATTTGCGATATGTGTACAAAGAACATGACTACTTTGAATTTTTTCAACTGGTATTTTTAGCTCTTTTCATTAACAAGTGTGTTGAGAGTGTACAGCGAATACTTGCATACAAGCAGAAGTGTTATGTCTTGGATTACTTTCTGGTTTTTGCTAGTGGCCCAGGTGTTTTTTGTTGTTTTTTTCTTTATTTAAGGAGATTTTGGCCAAAAACTCTTAATGGGTTTCTTTCATTTTTGTAACTGTAGGTGGAAATGCAAAGCTGAGGGATGAAATTGAGTGGATCTTAGCAATTGAATCTTTAATAGCAAAAGCTGTAGGAAGTGTAGAAGTGCATATATATACATTTATGTATGTGTACACATAATTATACAAAAAGACCAAACTGTCTTTCTCAAACTCGATCTTTTCTGCAGGAAAAAGCATACCAGTATGACTTTTCAAATAGGATACTCTATAATGTTTTGAATGATTTTTTGGGGTTGTTTTGGCATGCAAAGAAAACCCGAAAAGGCGTTTTTATTTTGGATTGTTTTTTTTCTTTGCTTTATATGCTTTTTTTTCCCCTTCCCCTTTTTTCTCTTGGCACTGAAAAAGATAGGGAATGCTTCCAAAGTGTGAAAATGTGTGGTTCTTTTCAATGTTGTGGAAGCCTCATATATATGAAATTATTTTAAGTTTTAAATGAAAAAAATGTAAAAAGAAAAATGATTAATTTATATTTTGAATGAATATTTTTACTATGAAAACTTTCAACAAAGTAAAAGTAAGTGTGGTGCTCTAACCAGGCAATTAACACTTTGAATATTTTGTTTCTAATTTTTTTACCAGTTGATTAGAATTGTGATCTCAAGTCATTTTCCTTAGGGACTAGCTACCCTCATTAAGAGGTTCATTCAATTTTATGGGACTACTCTAAGTGGATTTTATTTTTGCCTTAGGTCCTTATCTCCAGCATTTAGGAGTCCAGAGCACCATAGACAAAGGCATGCTTATATTAATTATGACTGTGAATATAAAAATTTTCGCAAGGACCCAAAGAAACCTATGCCTTGGAGAACAGAAGATGAAAAATATGGACAAAGCAATTCCAGGTTTGCACCTCATGGAAATAACCATCAGAGAATATATGAACATAGATCACCTTCACCACACCTGAAGAGAATTCCCATGGAAGATACTTACAGTCATAAGCCCTACAGAACACATTCATCTGAAAGAACTGAAAGCAATAGGAGATGCCAGTTACCACCAAAATACTCAGAAATACCATATAGAGAGCACGATCGTCCGTTTCATAAACACAGAATGGAAAACAGATACATGTTTGAGCACTACAAAGTTACTGGAAATGAAAAAGGAATGAAACCTTTTCATAGACCTTTAGGGGCTTCATGTAAACTTGAAAGAAAATGGCATGAAGATGACTTGAGGCACCAGAGGTTACATGAAGAGAAGTATGGTCAGTCACCCAGAAGAATTTCTGATGACTTTACGGCAAGGAGCTCTTTACAGAAGAGGTATAGGAATAAAATAATTAAAACCTGGGTATTGTGGTGTAAAGCCTCAAGTGAAAGTCTGTTTTCATTATAGTTGAAGATACCCACCTTGAAACACGTTGGCCACTTTGTAGTTTAATTATGGGCGACCGGTAGTAGTGAAGTATTTGTCTTTTAAATAAATCGTATTGATGGCTAGAGTATGAAAGGATAATATTTCCCTCTTAAGAGCCCCTGCACATCTGTACCTTGGCGTGAGGGATTATGGGTTAACTTGCCACGCATTCTGCTGTCCAACATTCTGCACATATAAGTTCTCACTTTCTTCTCTAGTGCAAGTGTAAATTGCTTTATGTCAACACAGGTATCCTGAAGATCACGATTACAGAGAGTATGGGCACACGTCTAAAAGGGCTAAAGAAATGGAGAGGTATGACGGTGGAGAAGTAGCAAGAAATTCCAACTGGAAGCGAGAACCCTCTTTTCCACCCTACCAAGAAAAGGAGGAGCAAAGAAATCTGGGTACCCAGTCCCACCGCTCGGCCGAAAGGGAATACTCGGAGGGTGCAGCTGCAAAGCTGGCTTATGAATATAGTCACAAACGGCGCAGGCATCCTGAGGGGGAAAAGCCTTTTTCAGAGGATAGAGCTCAGAAGTATGTGAAGCAGGAAGACCAGAAATATGGTTCTTCTAAGGGGGCCCGGAATAGCAAAGAGTTAGATTACTTTAGCAGTGGAAGAGCGAGACGGACTGATGAAGGGCACGTCGAAGTACCTGTTAAATATAGTTCAAAGAAGGGCTGCAATGCTTGTGCTAACTCTTCTGAAACGGATGCTGATCTGAGATGTTTTAAAAGCAAACCGAAGGAAAGAGTAAGGAAAGAAGGGGAAATGAGGAAAAAAGTAGATTCCTCCGATAGCCAGCATGATACAAGTCATACTGTTGCAGATGTGAAAATGTCAGATGTGAACTGTAGGAGGGAATGTCTCACAATCAAAGTGGATATGAAGAAAATAGTGACCAAGTACAGGTATTGGTTTCACCTTACCTTTTCTTTTTTCCTGTCTCTTAAGAGTTTATTAATATTGGAGGAAAGCCCAGTTTCTTTAAGAGGTAACCATGATAAACTAAGCTTGTACCCTATTAGTTTTATTTAATTTTAAATGTTAACTTGCCCAGAGGCGAAACTTACAACCTACCTCTAATAAAAAAACCCAAAAGTATCTCCAGGGATGGAGAATCCACTACTTCCCTGGGCAGCCCATTCCAATGCCTGATCACCCTCTCTGTAAAGAAATTCTTTCTAATATCCAACCTAAACCTCCCCTGGCACAACTTGAGACTGTGTCCTCTTGTCCTGCTGAGAGGTGCCTGGGAAAAGAGACCAACCCCCCCATGGCTACAGCCTCCTTTCAGGGAGTTGTAGAGAGTGATGAGGTCTCCCCTGAGCCTCCTCTTCTCCAGGCTGAACACCCCCAGCTCCCTCAGCCTCTCCTCATAGGATCTGTGCTCGAGTCCCTTCACCAGCCTGGTTGCCCTCCTTTGATGATTCTGTGGTTTCATGGATACGTAGTAGGGAGTGAAAATAGCAGATAGGCTATTTCTGCTATAAAACCTGTTGTTAAAATTTGCTCTTAACTAAATGTGTTACTTGTATTTCAAAGCAAAGAAACAAAAGCAGGAAAGCCTACTCCTGTGCTTTCTTCTGCAATATGATGGCTTATTTTTTTGGTTTGTTTTTAACTGGGCCATTCCTAATTTCTTCTAAAAAGGACGTAAACTTTAAAATATGAATCTCAGGCACACATTCACGTGTTCAAGGTTTCAAGTTGAATAAAGAAGTAAAAAGTTAGAGATCCCTTGGTTAACTTATTTATTGTAACAAATGAAATGGCAATCTGTTGAGGCATCAGAACTGAGAAGAACAGATTTTACTTGTATCTTCTGTGTAATGTTTGTGGCTACCTTTAGCATTACAAATGCTGGATTAATTGGGAAAAAAGTGGTAATATGAAAATCTAGATGATGGATACCTCATGGTAGAGAGTCAGCAGCTGGTTTGTGTAGATTTTTTTCAGGCTTTTCTGGGCTGTTGCCTGGCTGTTGCAGGCAAGAATTTGATCATTTTAAAGGTATTTTGCCCCTTGTCCCAAATGAAACATCTGTATGAACTTTTTTTCCCCTTTCCAGTATTTCCAAAACACGTAACATAGCAGACAGTTAACAAATATGTACAGTCTGTATGTAAGGGGCTAATATTAATGTCTGAGGGAAGAAAAGGGGAGTAAAGTCCCACCCCAGCTCCTGAATGATAATGTAAGGAAATAACTTATTGTTGGGGTTTGTTGCAAGCCCATGGGACAGTTTTTGTATCTAGTAGTCTCTTGCTGCTGTTTTTGAAAGTCACACACAGTCAACATGGTAATTCTTTGCAGACTGAAGGAACTACTACCTTGATTACAGCTAATTTCATGTGTGGGAGTTTTGCTTTTGCAGCCAGAGGTGGTAAATATTTTAATTTATAAAGATGAGAACACTAATTTTGCAGAAGCTGATGACTGGGAATATTTTTGCTCCCTCCTTTAGGCATTTAACAAACACTGGACTTGTATTCTTAGCTGACTCATTACTTTCTCTATAAACCTGGGTAGCAGGTAAATAGTTCATATCCTCTACAATGGAGGTGGTTTGGATTCTCTCTTGCATGCATTTAATTCTAGTTTACTGGGGGCAAATACATGACTTCTGGCACCTGCAAGATTTCTGGCATATTCTTTTGTATGAAATTCCAGTCTTGTATGCTTCAAATCCAGGATCGGCAGACACGTAATCACTTTGCAGAGTGCACAGTAGAAATCTTTTTTCCTAAAAGCTTTTACATGGGCTGTTGGGGTGCCCAGTTTATCTTTACAAATGGCAAGCATTTTCCTTACAACAAGACGAGCAGGATTTTTGAAGTGTTAGGTTCCTTGTCAAAATTATTCTTAAATAGCAGTGCAATCATTTGGGGTGTAAACTTACTTAGAATGAGTAAAATTTGACAAAGATGCTAAACACATTCTTAAGTTCACACACTGCCACTGGGTAGCTGTTTCACTAGGCTCATATGGTGATGCAGCTCCCAAAGATGCCCTGAGATTTTACATGCACAAACTATTCTTGAAAATTGTGTAGTAGCTCCTTATAAACAAAGACACCCATAATTGCCTTCCAGAGCTGGACTAAAGAAATATATTAGGATTTTATTTTGCTTTTAGTTTCCTAATCTAGATGAATTAAATTTAAAATTCTAAGATTTTGAATTATGTATTGCACTGAAACAAGGATAATCACATCTCTTATTTTAGTTTTTCTTCCTTATGGCCCTAAGAGATACTTTTTTTTTTTTTAAATGAAAATAAGATTGTTTCATTACATGTACTCCTAAAAATGAAGTTTTTATTATGTTCTATTTGTCTATTTGAAGTCAAAGATAAGTGAATTCTTTTATAGTTAATGCTTGCAACTTTTTATTCCAGGACTGCTGCTAGTCATACTACAGAGAGACAGATGTCCCATGATCTGGTTGCTGTTGGCAAGAAAACCGAAAATTTTCATCCGGTGTTTGAGCACATGGAATCTGTAACACCAAATGTTGAAAAAGACCCATCAAGAGAATTTACTCAGGAAATAATCACAATTATCCATCAAGTTAAAGGTGGCTGTAGTATTTAGAGTATATCTAAGTGTTTATGTATTTATAATTGTTAAAACCAAATCTAATGAATTAGATATGCTGTCCTTGTAAGTCTCAGGTGTTTGCCTTCACTTGTACTTTGGCTTCATTTTGTATTTTTTAAGGAAAATGCAGGTTGAGGATTTAAACTAGTGGTGTGGAGAATGATGGTAAGAAGGTCTCAGTCTGTAACAGATTCATTATAGTGGAAGTATCAAGTTGAAAGAATTCTATGCTAGTAGTTCTGCTAGAACCTTCTTCAGGAGACAAGACTGGAAGCAAAGCTTTGCTGTAGTCACAACTTCTTAGTTATATATAGTTATTTTACATTTTTCAGATTAGTGTTAGGACTCCTGCATCATGTTCAGTGTTAAACTTTATTTATAGATTCTAGTTGAGTAGCACCATGACAGAGGTGACGAATAGTTGACTTCTTATTCAGCTTAGTGTTGTTAAATAAGCAGGATATCAAAGTTGGGCAGACCTAATCTTTCAATTGTGAATGTTAAACTGCAAGCGAAAATAGTTTGAAAATGAATCTTAGTAGTTGTTTTGGTGTTTTGAAAGTGTTAATCTTTTAAAAGAAACAATTTTGCACTGTATCTTTCAAATACTACAAATAAACATTCTTGTATTTAATATCTGTTCACAGCAAACTATTTTACAACTTCTGACATAACTTTACATGAACGGTTCTCAAAAATTCAAGATAAACCAATTGCAAATACAAATGAAGTTAAAACATGTTTGGATCCAGAAATTCACAGGTAGTTGGCATGCTTTTTGCCTTAAATTATTTTCATTAAGGTTGTTAATCTTCCCTGGACTTTACACAATGTACAGTCTGTTTTTCACCGATTCTAAACTACCTGCCCATAGTCTGTAAAGGATTCTGTTGTCAGTCATAATGCTTTTGCTCTTTTTAGTGATGACACTTTTTTGTTACACTTTTGTGTTCCAGGAGGATTGACATGTCTCTAGCAGAACTTCAGAACAAACGAACTGTGCCACCTGAATCTCCCCAGGTATCCTGTTTGCTTAATTGTTTTGGCAAACAGTAAGATAAAATTATACAGATGTAAATAACATTTCCCCCTTGCTCTAAGTAATTTTCACATGATTTGAAGACCATCAGTTTTTCTGACTGTTTTGAAAGAAATACACACTTAAGCATATTTATAGATGGCACAGTGGTACAAGTATACTGTGTTCACTCATGGGTAAAATGCAGATGTGTTCTCCAGAGTAGCTGGTAGTGTGGTTATTTCTGATGCTTGAATCCCTATATCCCCACCTGTTTTTAAACGATGTAAATACTGTTTAGATAGTAAATAGTAACTATTAGACTCTTAACATTAGATAGTAACTATTTAGACTCTTACTCTACCTCTGAGATTAGAAAAAACCTTTATGTTTTTTTCTACCCTAACATGAGAATGGCCCAACGTTCACATAATTCCTCAACATGCTATTTTATTGTATGCTTTTATCCAGGGGCATAAGATTTTCTGTCTGCCCTTTTCAAGCTATGCTTACTGTGACTTAGTTACCATTTTGTTCTTCTAGTACAGGTATATGGAGATTCACCTTAATTAGGGTTAGTAGAACTTAAGATTTATTGGAGTATATGGGAACGTATTTGCTTTGGTAACTCTATGCAGAATTCCAGTGCTCTAGCCACTGTTTGGAAACTTGTAAAAAGGCAGATGGTGCAAGAAGGGGTAATGGTTCAGGACTGTTTTTTGTTTGGGCTTTGGATCCTTTGTGCATCTGTCCCATGTGAAGATAGCTGAACTGTATTAACAAGGTTCTATACCAGATGCAACCCCTGAAGGACAGAATCGTTTCATTGTTCAGTTATTACTAACGTGACTTTAACCCTTCCTCTTACCTAGAACATTGTGAGAGCATTAGAAGATCCAAATGACCTACGGCATGATATAGAAAGGAGAAGAAAAGAGAGATTGAAGAATGAAGATGAGAGAGCATTTCATGTAGATGGTGTAATTCCAAGGTAATTGGCAGATCGCAGCCTTCTTGGCTCAAGCCAAGTGTTAACCTTGAAAAAGGTAAAGCTGCAGTGGGGAAAAAAAAAATTGAAAGCAAGCTCACTTTAGCACTGAATGGGAAGAGGGGAAAAAATTAATTGCTAGATGCTTAACTATTTTTAAACTCCTTGATGTGCCATATAACAACGTTTTCTTGGTATTTTGTAGTTTCGTAAAAACATTCTAGGATGAATGCGTTGTCTTGCCCGTGTTGTTTTGTAATGTCATGTGGAATACCAGCAAAGAATGGGAATGTTTTGATTCTTGGAGAATCTGATAAAGAAAAGCTAGATTTTTGGAATAGCTTTCTACTTCTATGAATTGTGCCAGCAGGTTTTTTAAAGGTGTTTGGCCCAGAGGTGTGTGTTAACCTCAGTCATTCTGTTTCCCTTTTGATGTTGTGAGATTGTTTGATTAGAGAGATGACTTCACTTATTTGTGTTAGAAGTAAAGTTGATTAAAGAATTGCCAGAGTGTAATGAAATTTATCTACACTATAGTAATGAGTTGCAGATTGAACTTAGTATGCTGCCATTTGTTCATCTTAAATGCAGTCTATAATGGCAAACAGTGGCTGTGCACACAATCTTGGGAAAAGTGACTTCTGAAGCTGCAGAAGAAATATTTCTTGTATTTGAGGTTCTGTAAATGGAAAAAGTAGAAGTTATTAAGGGGGGAAAAACCCTGAAAAAAATATTGATCTATTGCATATAGTCTTTTATGTACCTCTGGCTATGCCTTTAGTGTGTGTTTGCCCTGATTACCTGGGAAGGCTTTTGTTTGCCAGTTCTGGGATTACTGTATTGCTTACCTTCGTGTGTGCCACTCAGAGCAGGAAGGTCAAGTTTCTCTTAAGTGTGGCTGTGCTGGAGCTCTGTGTGAGGAGGGGTTTACACAGTCAGTTTGAGTACCATGTAATGTGAGCTGAGGGCAGTAAAGATACAGAAGATGGGTAGAGTTTTCCCCGAGATTGGCTTTTTTTCATAGTTCACATATGAGATGCTGGCAGTGCTTATGAGCTAGCCAAGTGTACCTCTGTTCTTACCTTAGTAATTTATTTTTCAGCTACGAAAGCTGTTTCTGTATATTTCATGAACTCTGACTTTTGACTTCTCATGGTTACTTCTTGTGGTATGTGTTTTAGCTATAGGTTTATGGACACACCTGTATTAACAATGTGTTAAGTAAAAAAAAAAAACAAAACAAAAAACCAACCCCAAACCAAGCAAAATTACTCAGCCAGAGCACCCTGCTTGCACAGGATGAATGTGGAGCATCTAGTTATTTATCTGAGCTGTCGGATTTAGGATTTGATGAAATGGAAAGTTCTGCCCAACTTTAAAGATAGCACGATATGGAACAGCTACTGAAATGCAGAAGGCGTTTCAGCCAGTGGAGGGCAGCAATGACCAGCCAGCCAGGCATAGTTCAGTGAGCCGGGGAAGCATGATCTGCACAGCAAGGATTTGAAGGAGGCAGAGTATCTCTCTGAATTTGTCACTGCATAAGAGAATACAGCTTGCAATATAATTCTCTGCATGAGTTTAGTCAGAGAACTGTTAATTTGTTCAAAATCCCAGAAGATTACTGAAGTCCTTTTGCGCTTTTAAGTGATACAGGTGCTAGGAAAAGGTCATTAAAAATACAAGGTTTTGATATATTATGACTTTAGATTTTAATTGTTCTCTCTCTCTTTCTCTTTCATACATACACATCAGGTACCAGCAAAGCTGCAGTACAAAATT
Source organism: Florisuga fusca (assembly GCA_038090715.1). Classification (NCBI taxonomy): domain Eukaryota; kingdom Metazoa; phylum Chordata; class Aves; order Apodiformes; family Trochilidae; genus Florisuga; species Florisuga fusca. The sequence goes on along the minus strand of JAAWXA010000004.1, from coordinate 11,961,449 downwards.
ACAAAACTCTACACTTGATAGCTTCCAAAAGCCTATGAGGTTCATTAAGCCACCTTTCAGGAAATTTATTGGGAAACCTCACTTGGTAAGCCTAAATGTAGACTCAGTAGCCTCTGCAATTGTTATTACTTTTATAATTATATTTTTACTGCATTATGTAAGCTGATGTGAGCTTATCTATCTGTGATATCTTACCCTTTTAGATTTCAGGTGAGGCTTTATTATTTTCAGACTGTGTTCAACAAAAGTACTCATAAAATCACAGTTCTAATACAAGAGTACTTCCTCAGATATTTGCTGGTACAAAGCAAAATATTTTGCTTTTGCATGTCTGTGCAGTACTGCACAACTTTGCTACTTATTAGTAGCTAGTTGGCCAGGAATTTTTTGTTTTGTAAAGCTAGTTTTAGAGTGTAAAATGAAAACTTTTTTCATCTAGTCCAGAAATAAGGTGGTCAACTTTAGATCTCTTATTGAGTAGCAGGAACAAGTTAAGCTGATTTATTTGAACTATATTTAAGGTTCAGAATTACTTTGTGAAATTATTTGATTAAAGGGCTTTATGACATAAAAACTTACATTGCTTATAACTTTGTGGGAGACATTTTAATATAATAATGCTTTTCTTCCACTTAATTATGTACTATCTGAACTATAAATTAGAAGGCCTTGTTATTAAACAGATAACCTGAGCTAATGTGGAACAGTTTGAGGAAAAGAATGACAGTGTTTTTTTCCTCATTATGGTAAGTTCTGGGATACTTTTATTTTAAAAACAAATAAAAATGTGGAGTGAGTCACAGAAATAGAGAGATTTTAGACAATGCTCCTGTGGATGGAATGTTACACAATGGAATAGCTTATCTGTGCTGATACTGCATTTATCAAAGCTAGTTTGGGCACTTTTTTAGGCTGTCTGTGACATACTTTAGTAGTGAAATGGGGAAGACAGTTACCTTAGGATAAGTATAAATAAATTTGTCTTGTAGAAAATTACTTCTAAGTAAATGTAGTCTTATTTCCAAGTGATTGTGCTTGTTTAACTGAGTGAACTTGTGAGATCAGAAAGGATTTATTAGTGTGTATAGTCTAGCTCTAAAATCTTTCTCTTTTTTTACTTTTATTTTCCTGATGAATGCAAAATAAGGAGGAGAGTAATTTAAACTGTCATTCTTTATATTTTGTAACTGATACCCTATAGACAGTTACAAAAGACCATGAAGCTTTTGAGGCCCATTGGAAGTAGCTTTTATGTAGTTAGATTTCTGATGATCACTGAAATATAGCTGCCTCCCAGATATAACTGCATTTTTCAGGGTAAACCAACACAAACTTCTAATGGTAAAAAATATTATTCAAGATTAAGATGTCAGTCCCCCAAAACAAGTAGTAGTTGCTCATTAAGTAATACAGTAATTGCAAATAGAAAAAATAAGTTAATTTGAAATAAACCTAGATATTGTTAGATGTGCTGAATATTCAGGAAGATTGCATTGTGATATCTAGTAGCCAACTACAAACATACAGTTTTGAGAAAGTTCCACACTGCAGCATGGAGTTACCCATTCAGAACAACAGTACCTTTGGAAGCATGGGCATTACAAATGCAAGGAATCCTGAAGAAGGAATGACTGTGAAGTCAGCCATACAGAAGCTGGTTTGCAGACAAGTGGGCCATCCACATTTGTCAGTAAAAATAGAATTAGTCAGTGCTTGCCAACTGGCTCAGAGAGCTTACAGGCATTTTGCAAATGTGTCTGCAGTACATGAATTGACACTTTTTACTTGCCTCTCTTCTGTTTTTGTGTTTCTGTTCTTGTGTTTCTGCTCTTGCCTTTTGATTCTTATTCTACTCCCCTTGTCTGTTTTTCTGTGTATCTAGTATGTCTGAGGGTCTTGTTTATCTCTTAATACATCTAATGCTCAATATGTAAAGTAATTCAGAAAGGCTCATCACTTCCTGGGCAAAGCAGGTCACTGATACATCTAACTCGTATCTGAAGCAGTACAAATAATTCAGCTGAATAAGCTGGCTCCAGTAGTGTGGCACTTCCCATGACGTGTAGGTGTGTTCTGTGAGAATGTACAGTGTTCCAAATGGCTTTACTTGAATGAGTTCTTCAGGACTGGAGAGCTTATCCTGTGGGCACTAGCTCAAGCTTGATCACCATACATGTAAGCTGCTACTAGTATTTGGTGTAGGAGTCAAGTGGAGTGGCATCCAAGCAGCCAATTGTAATTTCAGCCACATGCATAATTTCTGTGTTGATTCAGTTTTCTGTAATAAATTCAGAGCTGTGTGACCGTATTCACTAACACTTTGTTTGGAAATGCAGTATTAGTAGGGTTGAAAGGAGCCGTGGGCAAAAAAAGTGAATTAAAGTGGAGGCCATTTGTAGCTGCTTTCTTATGTTAGTATTCAGTAACAGGGATTTGAGCTTAAACTTGGGAAGAAGTTGTGTCTTGAAAGTTCAAATGTCTGTCTAGCTTTAGTTGCAAGAAATGTCCATCTTGCCTTATACTCTGACAAAAAGGGGATAGCTAAAGAGTAGAATGATCAGAGCAAGGATCTATTTGTACTTTCTCTTTCTTTAATGTAAAAACTATGATTTGTGAAATTCTCTGAGAGTAGATTTTTCTATCTTTTTATTAAGTAGTTCTTACGTTTTATTTCCATGGCTGTACTTGAATCCTGAGTGAGGTAGAATGGGGAGGGCAAATTGAAGCAAGCTTTCTTTTAATTCCTAAAGTTTAAATTAAAACTGTAATAGGAAAGGTTTGTTTGGTTGTTTGTTTTTTTTTTTTCCATAATGCTGAATTCTCAGCTTTAAGGAAGTGTGTAGTTCAACAGGGAGGTTCCTGATTGATAGGTTGTTTGGAGAAAGTTAATTTGATCATGGATTATCTTCTTATTCTTAAAATAAGAGGGAGCTGCAAAGTTTCTGATATGCTTTTTCTACTGTGTATTTAATTTTCCATACCTGTTTTGTTGGAAAAGCCTTTTCGATTACTTTCATCTTGCTTCGTAGTCTTCCTCTCTTCTCTGCTGAATCCCCTCTTGTCAAGACATTTTAAGAAGATAAATGGCAAAGCATTTGCATTATTAGATGATAGTATATGTGAAATATTTCATGAGAGTTCTCTTCTTAGGCTTTTTGAAACATGTATTTGAACCTCATGAGATTTCCTTTTTTAAAAAAGCAAAGTTCAACAGCAGATTTCAAGAATTAACCATTAAAAAAATAAATTAATTGCTAACAGTTTGTTAGCAATTCCATTTTGTCTGCATTTGATGATTTTAATGTAGTATACACCAGAATGTAATGCTTCTGTAAATATTTATAATCATATTCAATGATGGAAAGGAATTGTATTTTAGTTATATTCATCCTCTCAAGGCAGCAGTTATAGGAAATGCACAGGTAATGCATTACAGGTAATGCATTACAGGTAATGCATTACAGGAAATGCAGAGGCAAAAATGCACAGGTAGGGATATAACTGGAGGGATTGCTCTTATTTCAAGCAACCATGGCTGCTTGACTAGCTATTCATTGTGTTAACACACAAATTTAAATACTGTTTGTCTTTGCCACTTGCTTTTGAAACCATGTGTGTTTCTTTGGCAGGCAAGTAATCTCAAAATGCAATCTGTAATCCATAGTTAAAAACAGAATCTTCTAAGGACCAATGTAACATGCTACACATTAGTTTTCTGGTTGTTGTGGTGGTCTGTATAATAACAGTGCATATATCTCCTCTAGAATATGCTAATCTGTGATGACCATATGTTAACCAGATATGTCCAGAGTCTAAGCTTGTTGCCCTTATTCCTGTCTGAAGGAATGATTACTATGGTAGCCTGTCTACTGCACTTTAATTCAAATTGAGGCATCTGTTCTGGGATGTGGGGGGCAGGGGTGGAGAACCTTAACTGGGTTGTTACTTGCTTAAATCTGCTCCAAGAAGATCATATGCCAGCAGGATGGTCTTTATTTTCTTGGCCTTCTGTGGGTTCTGCTTTCAGTTCACCCATCCTGGACTATGGCCCCTGTGCTCCTGTTACTGTTTTATTCACACAGTGCCATTGTGTCACTGCCACAAGTTTTAAAGGGTTGCAGTACTTATTTGTATATCCTGGAAGCTTGTATGTTTTCTTGAATAATTTAGTAACCTTAAACTAATAACACTCTTTTCCTGCCAGAATTCTTACTATTCTCCAAACCCAAGTGATGCTTATCCTCACAGACGTATTAAAGGACATCTTGAAAATGCAGGACCCATCAGAAGACACTTTAAGGTACAGATCAGCTTTTATCAGATGTATGTTACATAAAATGGTGATGTGATCCTAGTGGGTTTGGTAACAGGCGACACATTTTTGAGGGTTCTAAGTGTCACGAAAAACAGTGTCATCATAGCCCCGCTGTTTCCATTGAAGTATTGGGAGGCTTAGCTTTTAGTAGATAAAAGGGCTGGGCATGGATTGGGCAGGGTTGTCCAGTATTGCATCCATGCAGCTGCAATGAATTAACTGTGAAGTTTAGAATGAGAATTGCAGAAATTGGACGACGACTAGAAAGCTCATCTATCCAAGTAACAAGCTGGTCAACTTTTTTTCCTTCAGCTGATGTGTGTGGAGCCTGAACTATTTCCCAAGACTGGGAGATGTGCATTGTATTTTTGTCTACTTAATAAATGACATAATATTAGTATAATATGGCCTGTACTCTGCATATGAGTGACTGCAGCACCTATGTATCAAATGTATATATGATTCCTTAGCTTTGTCCACAGCTGATTCTGTTATACATTAATAATGCCACTGTCCCCTTCCCTCCCCACTTCCAGAACATGTAGATACTTGAGTTGGACTTTTAAGCTGTGTATAATCTCATTTTCAGTATCTTGTACCTTTTCCTCTCTCCTATTTTGTCTGCTCCTTTATTTGTTGTCATACAAGTACACACCACTAAGGCCTCCTTTCTAGCCATCTGTGTCAAAGGAGACAACCACAGCAGCTGTGGGGAAAATGGGTGTTTTTAATCTTAACTGTGTTCAGGGGCTTCAGCACAAAGCATGAAAAATGTCTTCAGTTTTCCCTATGGTGGGCATATAGCTACTTAGAGAATTTACTTGCACTGAGTTGTCGTGCCGGGACTGATACTTTTCAGGAAAGGAATTAGTGTTTAATAGCCTTCTGCAAATGGACTGTGCCTACAAGCACCATACGAGTAAGCCTGGGGGACTGCTGGGGCAGCTCCTACAGGGTAAGTGGGTGAAATGATTTGGGAAATAACAAACTGCATTTGCATAAAGGAACCTCTGTTCTGCACAGTACTTTCTTAGCTGTTGACCAGCCACAGAGTGGAAAACAGTGGAAAAACTGGTACTGAACTTACTGCAACTGCAGAGTGTGTGATTTTTTTATTATTATTATTTATTTATTTTATTTTTTTTTCCTTCTTTTTTTTTCTTTTTATTCCTTGAAGTGATTCTCACTCTATCAAAAGGAGATTGATTTGACCGAAATAATTGGGTCACACTCAAAAAGGTGTTGTTCTGTGGTGCATTTTGTTCTCTCCTACCCTTTAAAAGCATTCGTAAAAGGTGACAAGAATTGTATATGATTAGGATGTCTTATCTTTTTTTAGTTAGAAAGCTATTTTTCACATTTGGAGGAAGAAAAACCTTTAAATACAAAGGATTAATATATACAGGAATGCTCTCTGTCAGGACCACTTTGGAAAACTTAAGATGGCAGTACTGGAAAACTATGAGAAATTATGATAAATGAGGGTTTTCTTTCTCTGAAGAGTTTTACTGTCTATTTTGTTGGAGGTCTGAAGGCTTAGGAATGAAAACCTTTTTATAACTTAAACTGCTGTGGTCAGTGTTGATCTTGCTATATCTTTTCTATCTATTTATAATGCCATTCACCTTTTTATCTCTGTGGCCTGGGCTCCTGGCCCCATGCTAGGTCATTTTACAATATTCCAGTCTGAAGGTGACAGGCATAGAGCTATGAACATATGTTCAAACCATAAGATCTTAACGCTATAGGAAAAATATAGATACTGACTTATAGATACTTATTTTTAATTACTTTTTTTCTACTTGCCATGTGTGCCCACTGCAGGCTTGACATCACCGAATTTTTTTAGCAATAGTGAGGTGTTGTCTTGAATATTGTTGATAGTTTTATTTTTGTGAAAGTTTGAAAAAAGTTTTGTACCATACATTTACTTTTTTCTCTTCAAGATAATTTCAAATGTTTTAAACAGTAAATACAATACAGCAGTTCTTTTAGCCACATGGTAGCTAGTGGTTTGAGGAATATTAAATGGGAAATGAAGAAGAGGGTCTGCACTTGCAAGTGCACATTTCCGTTGTTCAGTAATGTAAGTTTTATATGTGGATAACTGTAAATGTAAATGTAAAAAAAATAAATGTTTTGGTGCCTTCATTTTGTACATTTATTTTTTTTTTCTTCCCTTCCCCCACCCTTACAGAGCAACTTTGCAGATGGCCGTTTGCAATCCCATTATATATCAGGCTTAGTGCAGAAGGGTTTATACATTCAGGCTAAGTACCAGCGGTTACGTTCTGTTGGTGTAAGGGGATTTACCGCTAACAAATTCAGAGGTGAATTTTTGAGGAAAGAAAAGGTAAGTTGGCTTAACTTATTTTTTACTAAGCCATTTATAAAAGATGAATATTTTTACGATCCAAATTTTTAAATCCTCATGGAATAACTTGGATGGGTTTTTCTGGAATATTTGCTCTTTGTGCTTTACTGGCAAACTCGATTTTGCGCTTCTGTTCCCTTCACATTTATTTCGTGGAAACATGCTGAAACTTCCTTTGGGTAGTTTCAAATTAGAGGTGGCCTCTGAGAATCTGCAGTTGACTGCTTTGGTTTTCGCTCCTTGAGTTCAGTTGATTTCTTCTGTTATTGATAGGAAGAGAAAGCAACCATCAGTGTAAAAATATTATGTCGTCTTAGTCTATGGTTTTAAATCAAAGTGAAAGGTATTAATTTTTTTTAGTACCTGTTGGGTTTATCCTGTTTGTTGTGTTACCTTGAATTAACCATGTGCATTGCAGTACATACAGGAGTGCTGTTGTGAATAAAGCATCCTGCACTATATAATGTCTATGCAAAATGGCTTGACAAGCTCAAGCTGAAATAATTAGGTCCATCTGTCCCATGACAGCTTTTTATTTGGAGTGTGTATGGGACAACAGTAATCTTGAACTGCAGCAAAACTTCTGAACCATATAAAATGTTACAGCTTTTGTGAGGATTGGTAGTTAAAACATTATAAATCCTTTATTAGAATTGATCAAAGTAGTATGAGGTTACACTTGACATCAGAGAATTGGATTAGACGACCTACACAGTCATTTGCAATTCTGCATTCCTATGCATATTCTTGTTTGCTTTGCAATTCTGTGCCTACCTATCTTTAAATACATGCACTTCCATAGGCCTTTGTAGTTGGTTAGAGTTTAGTTCTTAGAGTACAGAAGCATAGGTTCTTAGAGCTTTTCTCAAAAAAGTCCTTCAAGTTTACAGTCCAGTGGGGCAAAAAAACACACAAAACCCCAGAGAAAACAAACTAACAAAAAACCACAAAAAAGCCCCCCCAAAAAACACCAAAGAAACCCAAAACATGAACAAAAACCCAAGCAACCCATAACAAACAAACAAACAAGAAAACCAAAACCAAACCAAACCAATTGTTTTAGAAAAGATAAATGGGTTACTTGTTACTGAAGTATACTGGTGAACACCATTTACATTTGTATGCACTCTGGAGGCTAAATTGAAATAGAATTAGTGAAAAATAGATGGAGAAGGGCTTCTTTCCAAAAATTATAACCTTGTAAAATGGGCATACATGTGCCATAATTATGTTATTGTAAGCTTTTCCCCAATAGTCTCCAATGCTTTTCTATAATGAGAAATTAAAGTTCTTATCTGGAATTTGGCTGCTGGAAATCATTATTTGAATTAGGGACACAGGGTAAGATTTGAATATTGATTTTTATTTCTGATAAAGACTTGAGTATCTTTGAGTTAAAATACAGTAAATGCTGAAGTTTTGTTAATGGCATACCACTTGCTGATTGGCTGATTCTTAAAAACCAAATTCGGATTCTAGTGTTTCCTGTGTTTTGCTTATTGTAATGATTAAAGCTGTCAATGAGATTTGATAAGGTGGTCTGAACATCTTTATTAAATTTTTTTAAACTAATTACACATGCATCCTTTATTGTATTGTCTCTACAGTTATGCTGTTTCAATATATCGTTGAAAGAATATTGTATGTTACTTACTATACTGATACAGTTCTTAAGAAAGTCGGGAGGCTGTTTTCCACTGTTATAACTTTACTGTAACAATGTAACTGTAAATGTCTTCTTTTTTTCTTTCTTTGTAGGGTAATTTGAGTATTGCAACAGAAACCTGAACTGACCTGTGGTCCTGAAGTTGAAACAGATAACACAGCAAAGGGAACATCTGTTAATTTTTTGACAACTTTGTCAAGACTTAAAATAGAATAAAGGAACTAACCCTGTAACTTTATTGATTAAAATAACTATTTTTCAGTAGTAGAATGCTGCACAACTTTTTTACAGTTTTAATAATTACTTTTAAAGTGCAGTATTCAATTTAAATATTGTAGTATGTACCTTTAGTTACAGTCTGCAGTACCTTTGCATACTGGTCTCAAGTAAAGAAGTCATTGAAGGGAGTCTTATTTATTGAATACTTTTTCTCTAAGCATGATGTTACAGATGGAACCTGAGTAGTTACACCCAGAAATTTATATGTTGAAAGTTTATTGCTTATGTAATAAAAACAAAAAAGTTAAAAAAAAAAAAAAAAAAGTGCCTGAATTGTTTGGTAATAGCACATTAGCTCAGGATTTTCTAAGTAATGACCTTTTAGGTTGTGCAATAGATTTTACACCTCTGTTCAGTCATTTCTTTAAAACAGTATTTTGTATCATTTTGTTGAATAATATAGCTAGACTTCTGATGTATATACAATGTAAAATGTTAGAATGTTGGGACAACTTCCAGTATTTGATGAAAATGAATGATAACAGGCAGGTATGTACTGTGCTAAGCAGTAGCTTATAACTGCACTGAAAGCATGCTTGGATTTGTTAGAGGATTAGTTGGTCTGTATTCAAAACTACTCTGTCTCATATTTTTTGGTGTGTGACATTCTTGACCAAGCCACATGTTCTTTAATCTTTTTCGTCATAAATGACTTGGTGATTTCCTGGATTCTGAAATTGGGCCTGAAGTATTTAATTACAAGAAAAACAAAAAACGTAAGTTTTTATTAGTGTCTTGTAACAGAGCTGTTCATAATTTAAACTTGCAGATAGCTTGTAGTTTTGTTAAAAATTGCAGTAATTCTCTTAAGTTTACTGTACTGCAATATTGCCATGCTATGTGCAAAACTCACATAGCTTGACTTTTTTTTTTTTTTTTTTGTAAGCAGCTATAAACAACATTGTGCATATCTCCTGTTTATAGCATTTGCCTTAATATATAATATATTGATAGGTTTTTGTGTATGTACTACAGATATGTCAGATGTTTTATTGCTGGTAAATTAAAGATGCATGGCAAATAGTTTTCAGAGATGTTCTTTTTTAAGAAAAATACTGTTCACAATATATGCTGGCTAATGTATTGCCATAATTTCCAAGAAAGTGGTTGCCATATAGAATGCAGGTTGGTTCTCTGTTGTGGATAGTAGATCAGAATGCTAATACTGGCTAAAGGTATATTCAGAGCAAAAGAAATCATGTTTTTGGCTTGAGAGTCAGGAAGTGATTTCTGCATGCTTTTTTATAATGTTTTTTTCTCTCCCAATGCCTTCAGCAGAGATGTTACTTGGAAGTGTAGGTATGGCTCAGCACAGGAACAATAGTGCCACTTAAAATCTTCAGTTTATGAGGTATAAGGCTTAGTGCCCACAGGGAAGGAGCAGGCAGGAAGTGTGCCATATTCACTGAAGTGATGGTCACTCAACAACAACTCAGATGATTTGTTTCTAAAACCCAAGTTTTCAGTTTAGATAGCAATCATTAATGTTCCAGCTAGGTTTTTTCTACAACTTTGGCATGCATACACAAAATGGGACATTAAAGGAAAGGATTTTCCTGGTAAAATAGAGACAAGCAACTTTATGCACTTAGGAAAATTTTTTTTTAAACTTTTGCTATCAGTGATAAGCCTGACAAAATCATTCTGTGTGGATTTACTGGGAGATGAAAATGCAGGACTGAACAAGAGGTTAAGTGAGTCAACCCAAAGCAGGCGGAGAGTAGCTGCAGTTGAGCAGCCTGCTGGCAGGGGAGCACTACGTGTACCCTGCAGATGAGGGCAGGTTTATCCTCAAGCCAGCAAGCTATTCACACTGCTCCTGAATGTGCTGAAGACTGAAAGACTTGTAAGAAGAGAATCCATTTATGATGTAGGACAAACTACTGAAGCTATATTGTCTTATTCAACAGGATACTACTGTTTGTTTAAGCTTCCTGCTGTGTCCTTATTAAAGCCTGGAACAGAACTCGTTGAGCAAATGGGAAAAGTGGATATACATGAAGAAATGTCTGACATGGCAGTTTTGCTGACACTGTTTGGAAGTAATGCTGAAGTGGTCAGACTTTCAACCAGTTAATGCTGCTTTGACCAGGTTTAAAAGTATGACTGTCTGCTCTGATTTTATGCTTTCTTGTTTTACCTGTGCCTGACTAGGTATCTCCAATTTGGTTTTGTACTTTACAGTTGAGCTTTTTTATTTCTTTAGCTGTGAGCAACATGTTACAAATAAGGGGCTTTGGCATGTTAGCTGACTTCTTTTTATTCCCCTTGCCCATCCTTTGTCCTAAGGTGAATGTCATATGATGAAATGTAGTCACCGTTCAAGTTCCTTTAGATTTTATTTAAGGTGATACCATTTGCTCAGATCACATTCTTTACTGATAACTTCACTACTTTGGGATTCTGTCGCAATAAAACTTACTCTATTTTATAAAATTCTTACAGAAACTGAATTCTGTGGCTGGGTTAAGTGCTAGAAGCATCTGATCAGTGCTGTAATGTTGTGAGATACTACTATGTATATTTTATCTTTGTGAATCACAGAGATATGTCTTCATATTTAAACACAAATCAGCTTGTTTCTTTCAGCACAGAAAAGTTCCATTGTACTGGAATATAGTGTTTGGTTCAGAACAATGTGTTGAAGTTACTGATTGGGTTGGGAAGGCACAAGAAAAATTGTTAAGCTACTACTTAAATGAAAGGTCAGTAAGGTCAGTTTTCTTCAGTAACTCAGTGCCTTTCTGTATTGTGACAGCATTGTAGAAAAACACCTGTACAAAGACCTAAGTAATATCTTGATTATTATGTTGTTTCTAATGGGAGCATATACTAATAACAGTTGTTAAAATATTACCATTTACATACACATGTGTTTAAAGTAAGCCTCAGCCTTTGAAGGAAAAGAGTGTATTAGTAAAGGCTGTCACTGCATTTGCATAGGAAGAACAACTTAAAAATGTGATTGTCTACAAGCTTTCTAGCTTTCTGTTTTATACTTTGAAAATATAAATGTGAATTGCCTTTCTTCTGGTTGACTTGAAATGACTGTTAAAAAGCTCATGTGATATTCTCAATTGTTCACATGAAATTTTGTTTGCTATCCTACATTAAGTGGGTTTAATATGAGTACAGTCTTCCTTGTAAGTGTCTGAAATAATAAGTTGTTGTGATATTAGCATTTATATTGCAATTCCATTTAATTTCTACATAGATTGGTTAGCATCCTCATTTTAAACTTTGTGATGATTTAGGTCACAAGGTTAACAGAATTCTAGGGCTCTAGTAGGAAGCAAACCATTGCAAGGCTTCTACAAGCCTGCCTTAACTCTAGTAATTACTTACATGTTTAAAATCACCTTACCTGATGGATTTACATGGTTTCAAGACCTGGACGTAACTGTCTCAACTCAGGTAACTGATAGCAGAGGATGTGAGTAAATTCAGCTGATAGCTAGTTGTGGTAATGGTTTACCTGCTGCCTTCTTTCCCAGGGCCTCAGGGTGAAATGCTGAATTTTATTTATATGAGCTTAGTTGCTTTAAAAAGAAAAAAAATTAAGATTACACTTTTGTGGCATTAAAAAGGCAAGGTTCTCAAACTTACTTTTTATGCATCAAGATGCCATTTTCTACCATGTCTTGGAAATGGATAGTGATTGAAGATTATAGTAGAGAGTTGATTTCTCAGTGTTCACCTTTAAACAGTGTATATAAAGGGAGATCTTTTAACTTTCTTGCCTTCTGAAAGGATCTTTTCCCATGCTGTGTAGAAACATGCCTCTTGCCTTTCTTTAAGTATCTGAACAGCCATCTACAAAGTTCTCTCCGGGAGAGCTCTCATAAAAGAAAGACTTCAGACTTGCATCCTAATGAATCTGAAAAAAATACGGAATTTTCTCTGCATAATTGTGGCCCTTGGCAGAGCACTGCTGCTGGACTTGAAGATAGGAGGTTCTTCAGCCTCCTTCAGAAGGAAGGAAAAAAAAAAAAAGCCATTTCAAGATCTTTGAAAGCCTACTTCTAACACTTGACTCCTTAATAGACCTTAAGGACAGTACTGAACATTTACGTGTGTTCTGTTTCAAGCTTGGTAAGCATAAATTTTCAGTGTTATGATAAAAGAAAAATACTGTCATAACACCTTCCTCTTCCTTCTGTACCCGATTTTGTTTGTTGTTGTTATTGGAGGGGTTTTCCAGTAGGTATTTAGCCATGTGGTTTAATAGCTCTATGCTGCCTGCTACTTTAATAGTTTTCATCTCTTCACTGTTCATTGCTCTGAATTTTGTCTAAGCAGTCTAAATTTCATGTTGTCTTTTCAACATTTAATTTTTTTGTAAATAATGTAGTATTTACATTATTTTGTGACTGGTTTCTCTTCTGTCTTTATTCTTGAGAGAAGCGATGGGGTGGAAGCAGTTGTTTGACTACTCTCTTCATGGAATAAAAAAATCCTCATTGTTTTGTTTTAAGAATAGCAGGACTTTTGTTTGTTTGTTTTCCCCACAATCAAATGAGGGTTTGGACTAATGTCCATTTTCCAATGAATATATTAATGTTGACCTTATTTATCTGTAGTTTCCCAAGGACCATCTAATGTGTGTATGTACACATACACCATTAGAAATCTCTAATGTGATTATTTCTAAGCATGGATAATAAATTACATTTTTTAACTACTGAAGATGGATGCAAATGCTTTTTAAGTCTGTAGTCTTTGGAGTTCACAATGGTGCTTTTTGACAATGTTATCCCATGTCTAAAAGCTGCCTCCTAAGTACATTAATATATGTAGGTATGTTTATATGTATGTTTAACATAGTTTATATAAAATCTGTGTAAATTTTGTTTCTACAGACAATAAATGTTTTAACAAAATTTTTTACTTACAAATCAGTGATCTGATTCTGTAGTTACTAGTATTTGGTGTCATTTTCAGAGAATTTTATTTGACCTGTGTAGCCACTGATTTTTTTTTTTTTATATATATATAAAAATTGCTTCTGTAACTTCATTTATTGCTTCTTTTAGAGATTAAAGTCTTGATATACATTCCTCCTTTTCAAAGACATAAAATATGAATCCTCACTATTAACACAAAATAGATACTGTTTAAAAAGACTTTGAAAGCAGATATGTCAGTCTCCTCAGTGGCATTCAAAATCCTCAGCATCTCTGCCAAAGTGGGGCAGAAGAAGGGAAGAAGCAGTTTCATGGCTAATTTATCAGGCTTTACATTCAACAAATAGTGTGATTTTTAAGAATTCCCTTAATACAGTATCACCAGTTTGAGGTGAGAAAAATCATATTAGTTTAATACCACTAAATAAAGTGGAGTGAGAATGAGATGAAATTAAAATACACTTGCAGCATCTAACGAAAGGAAAAGTTAACTTTCTCCATTATTTACTTATCTTATAATCAAAATCTGTATTGAATTTCATTGTATGTAAATAATTTGTCTTATTTTTCATAACTTCTCATCTGGTTACTGTAAAGTAGAACTCCTCGATGTGTGGTAAATCTTAGATGTAGAGTAGCTAAAGGGAAAGGGGAAAGCATTGTTACTTTCACCCTATCCCTCCTAAAAATTAAATAATAAAGCTTCTCAACTATTAGACTTCTCCAGTCTGCAGAAGGGCATGTAGCTGATCACGTTCTGAATTGTGTGTCAGTTTAGATAAAGGTTGCTAATTATCATCAATACCACTTTAAAAACATCTCTTGAGTTTCTCTAAGCAGTTCCTTAACCACTAAAGAAGTTTATTTTCTAAATGCCATCGTGATCTCTACAGTGTATCATTGAACAAAGGTGTGAGGTATCTGAGTAATCCACGTACAATGCAACGTGACTTTGAAGCCCCAACTGAGAGATGCCCATATTGAGGTAAGCTCTATAGGAACACAAGATCAATCCAATGGACATTCTTTGCCTTGGGAAAAGAGGGCAGCCAAGTCTTGGAGGAACTTACTTGTAACAGTGTTCCCCAGTTTACCATGATTATTTCCTACTTCCTGCAAAGGACAACCTGCTCTCCTGTGTTACTGCGTTACTTGGGAAAGCCAAGAAGTTCCTGTGTGGTAATTTTTTGTGATAGTTGAAACTGAGAGTCTGTTTGAGATAGCCTATTTGATGGCTGTCTCCTATGCATTTTAACACTGACATTGTGATTTAAATACTTAGTGTTATTCCTTAACACTTTCACTACCAGCTTAGTTCTTACAGAAGTGGTGCCATTGGTATGTACTCGTTTACACCAGTAGCTCTGCCTTAAACTATGCAGCTAGAGCACTGCTAACAAGTATCTTCATTCTCAAACCTGGTTGTGTCTATTCTACTTAGTTTGCCATGTTTCTTTGTTCTAATTCACACAAAAATTTCAGGTGTGTTGTCAAAATGCTTGAATAAATCTACTACTTCACAGTCTTATAATATCCCAGAATTATTCTTCTAAATTTTCAGGTAATAAGAGCTCAAATGCCCTTCTGCAATGAGGAACTGTCGAAAATAGACACCAGCATCTTTTTAAGGTGTCTATGATTGAGTGTTGGCTTTCTGGGGTAGTATGTGACTGTCTAAAAGATCCTCTGTGGATGTAGAGAAAATGCATTTTTTTTACATTTCACCCCTGCCTCCC